>CAUYPO010054833.1:0-54535 GCA_963574435.1 Cheirogaleus major | reverse complement strand
AGTCTGTTACCCAGCGTGAGTTGATTTTTGTGAGAGGTGAAAGGTGTGGGTCCTGTTTCAGTCTTCTACATGTGGCTATCCAGTTTTCCCAGCACCATTTATTGAATAAGGATTCTTTTCCCCAGTGTATATTTTTGTCTGCTCTGTCGAAGATTAGTTGACTATATGAGGATGGTTTTATATCTGGGTTCTCTGTTCTGTTCCACCGGTCAATGTCCCTGTTCTTATGCCAATTCCAAGCTGTTTCAATTACTATAGCCCTGTAGTATAGTTTGAAGTCTGGTAAATTGATGCCTCCTATTTTGAAACACCCCCTATTTTAACTAATATTGGCCAGATCAGGCAATGGGTGAGAATAACCAATAATCCGAAGTGAAAGATTTTGGGGGCAGGTAGAAATCAATTTAGATAGGGTTTGAAGTTGGGACTAGGAAGGGCTTTCCTTCTTTTAGTATCTTTAATTTTGCTCATTATGTAGA
Source organism: Cheirogaleus major (assembly GCA_963574435.1). Classification (NCBI taxonomy): domain Eukaryota; kingdom Metazoa; phylum Chordata; class Mammalia; order Primates; family Cheirogaleidae; genus Cheirogaleus; species Cheirogaleus major. The sequence goes on along the minus strand of CAUYPO010054833.1, from coordinate 54,056 downwards.
TGAGAGAGCTGCTTCTACCATCTTTTTCTTCTTCCTTTCTATTCCTCTTCTGTTCTTCTCATTCTCCTAAAGCTTTAAGTGGATGCTGAATTGGAGGATGAACAACAACTACTGAAATTTTCATTAGTCCCCCTGCATGAATGAAATGGTGGTAGTTCCTGAGCAAAACACTTACAATGAGACATGGTCTATATGGATTTTAATAGATAGTCTGTGTCAACTGAAATTGGTTTTCACCTGGAAATCCCAATGACAGAGCCTCTAAGAATTCCAAAAATATCTATCTCATCTTGTGCATTCTTTCCTGGGGACAAATTTTGTCAAGAAACTGAACTGAATGGGAAAGTTAGACACAATTTAGGAGACTTAGATACATAAGGAAGTCAAAGGAAAGGCAACATGATATCTGTATTTTTTGCAGCTATTGAGCAAACAAAAAAGCTAAAAGTATGACAAAACAAAAACAAAAATCTTACAAGATACTGTCTTTATCACACAGAATAGCTGAGAAGTAATCCTGACCAAAGAGGTAAAGGTATATTAGAATGGAATATTACAGAGTTCTGTCTATAATTTATTTCCTCATTTTTTTTTTGAAAGAGAAAATTCCCTTTAGAACACAACTTGATGGGGTCTGGTTAGAGTAGAGTGGAATGGAGAAATGGAGGGCGTTAGGATATTTGGGGACATTGTAGGACCCAGTAGCTTTACAAACACTTTAAGTTTTTCCCAACCCAATTAAAAAAGAGATGGAGTGGGGAGAAAGGGAGATGATCTCATTCAGTCCTTTGAAGGACTGCTACTTAGTAAGGAAGAAGTGCAGGCAGTGTAAATCAGCTCAAGTGGACGTCAGCGATGACTTATGCCCTGAGCATTTAGGCGAGGCTGGAATTCCTGCTGGTAACCTCGGAAGGCTTGTGCTCACAGTGACTGCTAAGGCAGTTAGAAGCTGAGACTGTGGATGGAGGAATGATGTTTATGTCACTAAACTTTGTCCTCTGAAATGAGCCTGGAGAGTTGCATCATAGGAAGCTATTAATTATTAAATGATTTTTCCCTCTTGGGAATCTTAAGAAGAAAATATTGTGGGTGTCTCCTCTGATTTATGGAGCACTGATATTTGATCCAAGAGAAAGAAACTATAGATTTATACATACCTAGATATGTATATTATATATATTTTTTATACACACATATGCTTTGTGTGTGTGTAAACATTTTTGGTAAAACTTATTAATGAAATATGAAGTCCATGTGAATATCTTTTGGCCATAAAACATTCATATGTATATGACAATTAATTAGGGCATAATTTTTACTTTGCAAAACAATGTTTTCCTTGACTAAATGATTCCTCACAAGGCTATAAATTAATGAACTAGTAAGTTCCCATAGGTCCCTTAAAAGAGGATTTGTTTAATAGTATTAATAATGATAATAATAATTAGCATTTATAAATCTTTCCTCTCATACCATGTGCTGAGCTAAGAGCTTTATATGAAATATCTCATTTAAGTCTCCCAATCATCATAGCAGGTAAGGCACTATCATTATGCCTCATTTTTTAAAAACTGAGGTTTAGAAAGTTTAGTAATTTTTCCAGAGTCCCACCTTAATAAGAAGTATAGCTGGAATTTGATCCCAGACAGACTAATCTTAGAATCTGAACCCCTCTCTTCCCAATAGTATTTCTATATTTTTGGTGGGGGGGCTTCAGCTCTTATGCAAAACAACACACTTGTACAAATAGCTTGGGCCAAAGCAATCACGCAACTAAGGTGTGAATAGAAATAAAAACATTAACCTTTGACTTGGATCCAAATGTCATTTATTTTGGCCAATGTTTTCCTTCCAAGCATTAAGCATTCTGCTTTTTTTTTTTTTTTAAGTCTGGGAAAATCTGATATCAAATAAATCCACTCAATTCTTGCTGTGTAACCATGTGGCAAATGCTAGTCCTGGGCATGGAAAAAAGCACAGTGTGCAAAGAAAGAATGTGGAGAAACTGCCAATCTAGATTTTTCTCTGTGTAAGAAAGCATAGTTCCCTTTGATACAGGAGGAACTATGCAGAGACTAAAGCACTTGACTATTGGATGAGAAACTGTTGACATTGCTGCGGTGAATCACCCTCATGCACAGATCTTAATTCGGGTAAAGCCATCTCCAGCATTCCATGATGCTGCCCAGAGATAATCCAGTCTAGCACCTGAGTGTTTGGAAAATCCATTGAATCCATCCCCCGCTCCCACATTCCCTCTCTACCTACACACTCCTCTTATAGAAACAGCCATAAATGAGTGATAGAGTTGGAAAAACGACCAATATTTGTTCAGTGAATAAAATACAGAATTGCTTTCCTAGAAACACCAGCAAGTCAAAGGAAGATGGAGAGAGGAATTCTAATCCTAGCAGAGAGATGAATGGGTGTGAGAAAATGTGAGGCAGACGAATTGCATAAACATAACTGAGGCTAAAGATCACTGCAGCCCCAGCCAGGCTAAAACATGCAGAAGATGAATGTGCCAGGCTGGGCAAGCGAGGTACTATCTACTGGGGAAGTGAGGGGTGGGTGGGAGAGCAGGACCAGGGCCTATGCTTATCTACTAGCTGAAGTTTTGATCTCAAGGCTGGGAAAGACATGGACAGAAATAAATGTTTAGGGCATGACATTCTTTCCATGTTAGGACACCACATTCTTGCTATTTGGTGACAAATGACCGAACAGGGAGCTTGGTCCCATTTATGATCTAATTCCATAAAAATGAAATTCTGGCATCTGGTTCAGAGCATGCCAGGAAAGAGTTAAAACTGAATTTTGCTGCCTCACTCTGGTCTTCCTTTTCGGTGAGTGGTAGGCTGGACCGTGAACTTGCTCAGCCTTCCGGAAGTGGTTTCTCTTTCTTTCTGTAGATTTTGTTTTCTGCCTTCTATGGGAGAGAATAGCTCCTTCCCCTTTCCATTGCCCCTGGGCTTGAAAACACTCATAATGGACACATACCTTCTATCTGAACACTACAGACAGAAGGTAAAAGAAAAGGAAAATAATTTCCATTAAAAGAGAGAGAGAGAGAGAGAGAGAGAAAGCTTGTGGGTGTGTCTGGGTGTGCGTGTTCTGTGTAGGAAGTGTCTGAAGAGGAGTCCAGCTAGGAGAACTTTTTGAAATAATTCTCTAACAGACTGAACAAAGCTTCCAATAATAAATGGTGACATTTACACAAATATTTGTGGTTGTGCTTTCCATTTCTTCTTATAGGAAACAAGTAAGATTTTTAAATGCTTTAGTGATGTGATCAGTAGACAGTAGTGGGAAAGAATTTTCCTGAAACTTGACTTGCAATCAAAATAAGGAAGGAAGATCTGAAAGAACTGAGAATATTTCAGCTAATCAGGATATGGCACTTTCCGACATCTGGATGTCCAAAACAAGTGTTTTGAATTCAATACTATTAACATGTGTCACTTTAATGAATATTTTCCTTTGGAGTCGATTGGGTGGTTACATTTTTGGCAATAATCTCGTGGTCTGTTGCTTACATTACCTGACCCGCAGTCCATTTTCCTTGTGTTGGCTGTGGGAAAGAGAAAGAGTGGAAAATATCTCAGATCCTGAAAAACAGCACTGAGAATGCGACTCATCTTTTAATTGAACCACTTCAAATAGAAGCTCTCTAAGGATTGCCTCGTCACTGTCTGGGGTAGCATGTGTAAAAACAACAACAAAAAAGGAATAAGTTCCCTTTGTATCAAAAAGGAGAAAAAATTCCACAACATAAGATGAGTTTTTTTCTTTTTTAGGCTTGAAATAGACAGGCCTTTGCACTCATCCAGTTTTGACTTTTAACAAAACCAATCAGAGATAAGCAACTTGCTTGGGTCAAAAAGTGTTTTCAGGGGGGGCCCATAATGAGATGTTCTAATTGATCACTTAAAAATCCCCACATTGGAACATCCCTTCAGGCTCTGAAAGTCTTTTTAGCCCTCTGCTATTTGCAGAATCTTTAACATGTTGTAAGAAAGAGTCCTTGACTAACTCCAGGGACCTTTATGAGGAGTGGGAGTGTAAGGAGAACGTGGACAGGACTGGATGCAGCAAAGCGCTGTTCTCTCCAATCAGTAAGTATCTGGAGGGTTTCTATGGGTGGGCAGCCCTAGGCTGGATCTTGTGTATGTGTGTGTGTGTGTGTGTGTGTGTGCATGTATGTGAGAGAGAGAGTGTGTTATGCGAGTGGGTATAAGTGTATGTGCACATGTGAGCATGTATGTGTATATACATGAATGTGTGTGTTTGTATGTATGTGCATGTGAGTGTATGTGTATGTGGGTGTATATAAGCGTATATGTACATGTGTTTGTGTATATGTGTGTTTCCCATTAGACAGCACTCTCTTTGAGGCAGTTTATCAGAATACTTAAAGGTCTAGGCTTTGGAATCATAAACCATGGGTTAAATCTAGATGCCATCATTCTGTAGCTGTGTACCACAGCCATGTTGCTTAATCGTTCTGGGCCTCGGGTTTTTTTTTTTTTTTTTTAATCTGTAAGTGGGGATAATAGTAACACTCATCTCATTACAATTGCTGCTGTGAGATAGTATGTGGGGAGTCGTTCGTGTAGTGCTTAATATAATAAGCTCTCAATATTGAGATCTCAGATATCGTTGAATAGTTATCTCCTCCCTCCTCCTCCTTCCTAGAGCAGTTTCCTTCCCTCCCCTCCCCTATCCTTCCCTTCCCTTCCCATTCATCTTTCTCTTTCTTCTGTTTTCTTTTCTCTCTCTCTCTTTCTTTGTCCTTCCTTCCTTCCTTCCTTCCTTCCTTCCTTCCTTCCTTTCTTCCTTCCTTCCTTCCTGTGACTGGTCCCTGTATTTAGCTGATTCTGACTCACAGCAGACATGGATTCATGTTTCAGAGAGCCTGTCTCTCCCAGCCCTGGGGAGAAGCACCGTCACTCTCCCTGTTCTGCCTGTGGGTGCACATGGCACAGAGCCCTGTGACACCAACATGCAGCCCTATATGTGGAGAATGAGATCCTCCCTCCCTACCCACCATCTAGTCCAAAGCACAGAGAGTCCTCCGCAGATGGGAAGGAAAGAAGCCAAATCTAAGGAATGCAACGGCCTCTCGTTCCAGGGGATCATTTTCTTTCAAATTGACTTTAAATACCATTGAGTAGCCTCTTAAATTCCCACGTGTTCCACTAAGACTCAGTAAGAGAGAGGCTAAGAAGGCACATCGCCTTCCCACTTGAGATGCGTTACCATGCTGGTTTGGTGAAATACTTTCTGGTGGGATGCATTCTCTCTGGCTGGTCACGGCAGTCACTTTCCAGAACCTTTCATATCTTCGAATTCTGTATTTTCTACATTTCCTTTGTAGGGAAATTTCATATTTGAAAAACCAACTAGTTATGGTTTCAGAATTCTTTATTTATTCATTCAACAAATATTCATCAAATACCCTCTGAGTGGTAGGCACTGGACAGGATAGTGGGAGAAGACAGTCATGTAAGACACTGTCCCTAATTTCAGAATGCTCGCAGTACAGTGGAGAAAAGAGAAGTAAATTAGTGATTTCAGCATAATGTGGTAAGTGCTGTGATGATTATAGTAGCACAGGGTTTACAGGGTGGCAGGCAGAGACAAGAGAGGTGAAGTAATGTATCCAGGGCCACAAAGCTGTTAAGGGGTAGGTAGAGGCAGGATCCAATCTGGGTTGACTATGAAATCTGTGTGCTTACATACTGAGACACATGCCTCTTTCTTCAGTTGCCCACATCACTGACTTTAAACAGACAACTAGTAAATAATGTTTAAATTCTGTGATATTGAAAATAATATCACTATCATACTAATGTGGGCCATATCAGTGAAAAATGTGAAATTATGCATTTTATAAAATTTTACAGTTAATAATAGTGGTGGGAACAGGGCTAATAGAGTGGTAAAAGTTAATACATACAACCAGAAAGAAAGCATTATTATTTATACTGTGTCTGAAATGTCTATATCAAATTGCACATACATGGGGCCTTTGAAAGTTTATCCTATCAATTGGAATGGCGTTTGGCTATGTGTAGCAGAAACCTGACTACAGTCAGTGGCTTCAACAAGGTCCAAGGTGGTAGTTCAAGGCCGGTATAGGCACTTAAAGAAGCCGTCAAGGGCACAGGCTTTTTTGAGCTTCCTGTCCTACCATTCTGACCATGTGGTTTGCATCCTCATGGTTGCAAGATGGCTGCTTCTCCTCCAGCTATTGCATCTGTATTTGCGATGGAGAAAGAGGGAGAAGGGGTAAGGGTAAAAGATGCCTGCCAGCTGACTTTAGCCTTTTTTATTAGGAAAACAACCCTGTCACCTTCCACTTTAATTTCAGTGTGCTAGGCTGGGAAATAAAACAACCTTGAGCTGCAAAGAGTCTGGAGAGGTGAATTCTTTTGCTGGGCTAAACTGCTGCCTTAAACAAAATGTGGGCTTTGTTAGCAATGAAGAATGAAAGAATGCGTACTGACTAGGCGGCCAGCACCGTCTGCCGCGTTCCCCCGTTTCACTTAAACTCTTGTTTACACTATCGACTCTTTTACAAAATTCATTAAACTACATATTATAGGCTGAAAAAAAAAAAAAAACCCTTCAGTTCAGGCTTTGTTTGAATTATCACACAATCTAAATAAGTTGAGTCTAAATTACAGAATTTGATTGTACAAGGGGAACAGATACCTTTTTACCTTTTTTGTGTTGCTGCAGCTACAAGATGTTCTTTTCGGTGAGTGTGAGCCAGTTTTCCAGTTATTTTGTGCTTTCCAATGAAATATTACTGTGCTTCTTTTATTATCTGTTTTTTTTTTAAATTCCTAATTTGTGTCATTAGGCATTTTCATTGGGTTGTGATCAAAGTTTTTATAAAATATGCCTTGGATTTAGACTAAAAATTAACAGAAGAAGAATTGAACAGGATTATGAACAGACAAACCAAAGGGTTTAATCAATCGACGCATATTCAGTGAGTGTCTTCCACGGCCAAGGCCGTTACAATGACAAGACAAACCTTAATAATTTCCCTCGGCACCTGGGATCCCGCACTGCAGAAGATGGTCAGCGAATGTTCTGACTGACAAAACTGCATCTGCCGAAGGACTCAAATGGTCAGAGAAATAATGTAATTTCACCTGTCATCATCATCATCATCATCATCATCATCATCATCCTTATAGTCTTTATTAATGGGAAATTGCAAAAATGGTAGTTTTAAAGTGAAGCGTCCATGAGCTGGGGTTGTTCAGGGGGAAGAATAAAAGCTCTGGGCCAGACAGAAGTTCTGGAAAAAAGGAGTAGAAGTGAGCCCATAACCCACAAGGGCCCAGATGACTCTTGCAGACATTGGGGTGCTCCTTCTTTTATATTGCTGGTTATTTTGATTATTTTGGTTTTTAAAGGTGTTGAGCCCTGCCTCTGATGCATAAGAACAAGTAATATCTTGCATTAAGGTATTGCTCTGCTCTGAATATTTGTGTTCCCCTCAAATGCATATGTTGAAACCTAATCAGGGCTGGGCACAGTGGCTCACCCCTGTAATCCCAGCACTTTGGGAGGCTGAGGCGAGAGGATCGCTTGAGGCCAAGAGTTTGGGATCAGCCTGGGCAACATAGTGAGACCCTGTCTCTACAAAAAAAAAAAAGAAAAAGAAAAAAGGAGAAAGAATAAAGAAACCTAATCACCAAAGCAAGGCTATTAGGAGGTGGACGTTGGGGATTGTATCCTTGTAAAGAGGCTACAAAGAGCTGCCTTGCCCCTTTCACCACGTGAGGACACAGTGAGAAGCTGCCATCTATGAACCAAGAAACAGGCCCTCACCAGACACCAAATCTCCTGGCACCTTGACCTTGGACTTCCAAGTCTTATAAATTTCTGATGGTTATAAGCTACCCGGTTTATGGTATTTTGTTATAGTGGCCTGAAAAGACTAAGACAGGCCTGCACAAAAGGTCAACTCTATTTGTTATAGCTTATATAGAAACCTGTATTTTCCTTTGCTAACATAATCTGGTTCTAGTTGTTCCTTGGATAACTGCTCAGTTAAGGCATTCCAGTCTGTACTTATATGTTTCTGTCTTTTGTGCATTTTAATTGTTTATTTGTTGTTTTTGGCATCTCGATGGCATTTTTGAGCCTCTCAAAATTGAGTACTGTTTTAGCTACCTCCAGTATCCAGTAAGTGTGCTATACACGAGAAGCACTTAATAAATGGCTAACTGACAGCCAGTTTTCTGTAGATCGAGTGTAATATATCAATCCTTTCTGCCTGAGCTAAGTCCAAGATGCAACTCTCTTATCTGCTACAGTGACTGGTCTGTGTAGCCATCTGCCCAGACCCTGTGATTGGAATCCTTTAATGTGGAGATCTCTATCTGTGGGCATAAGTATGGATTGATGCATGACCAAAAGTATATCCCTTACTGAATGTGTAAGCCTTTGGTTTGCAGCCAAAGGCAATTATGTAGAATCTGAAGCTGTTTGTAATTCTAAGTTTAATGTCCTTTTTGCTTCTTTCCAAGAGACACCCCATCTCTAAGGAATTAGCATCGGGCCAGCCATTGGCTCCCACAGGTGTTTAGTAATCGGTAGATCTTTTGCGTAGCTTGAAGAGGTGTTTGAATATGCATTTTCTCTACACACCTGAATTATGATTGACTGATCTCTGCTGACCATATGTAACAGCCACATGATTCTTTGCATGAGTCTGGACTATACAATACAGCATACTATTGTGTGTTAACTCAAATTCTTCTTTACTTGCTTCATGTATGGAACTCCTTGAGGTTGAAGAAGATTCTTTTATAGTCCTACCAAGATGGGTACAGCTGGTGATGACTCAATCTTTGTGGCTTAGCTGATAGATTTGGACCAATGAGAGCTGGAACTATCAAGATATAGGAGGTGAAGCTGAGTGGCTTTCAAACTTTAATGTGCCTTAGAATCACTTGGAGGACTTGTCGTTATAGCATAAATTGCCAGGATCCATCGTCAGGATTTTTGATTCAGTAGGTCTGGACTTTGTGGGAGAATTTGCACTTCTGACAAGTGTCTAGGCACAGACTGGCAGGCAGAGTAGGACCTTGATGAGTTTCAAGCTTCTGACCATAATTAATGCCTAGAGAGTGGTGGTCCAACCTCCTTCCATATGTCCACGGGAGTGACCAAGCTGTTTGTTCTGTTTCATGAGCACTTTTATTAGTTCATCTCTGAGTCCTGCTTAACATACTTCATTATAATGTTAAAGCAGAAACACTCAGCTTGAAGCTCCAGGGATACTTCCAACTATGTTACCACTAACATAGTCCAGGCAACTGGGCTAGGATTACCCATCTGCTTAATACCCGAAACATTACCTGTGGGTCTTGAATATTTTTGCAGGATATAAAGTTAGAGAGGAGCAGGATGTAGAAAGACGAAAGGCTTTTGGAGTCAGTGGCTGTGTGATCATGTTAAACACTCTTAAGACTCAGTTTCCTCTTCTTGAAAGCAGTATACTAATAGTTCATGGAGAAAGTATAAGAATTAAAAGTTTATAAAATCTCTCTTTTAATATGGGACACACAATACTTTCTAATGAATGGTGACTAAGTTCCTGTGTTTGTAACTTGCTATCTCTCCACTCTATATTCTGGCTAGTGCTGTCGTAGGGCCTCTATCTGCTGGACTTGCTATGCATTGGAGAAGGCAGGGGTGGCTGCAAACTTTGGGCTTTGTCACACCCACTTAAAAGCAGAAACAGGGAGGCTGGTGATTTCAACAATCAGCATGGAAGTACTAGATGAGAGTCTCCATGGCACAAGACTGTGCTCCCATGGAAGTGTTTTGGCTTTTGGCTATTGACAAGGCCAGCCTTGGGCAAGAATTGGAAGTCCTCCAAATTTGTCTTAGTGCTCCCAACCTCTCCATTCTATGGCTCCTTTCTCCTAGGGCCTGTTCCCACCCGCCTCCATCAAATCTTATTCTCTGAAAAGGAATTGGTGTCAGTGATTCTTAAAGCCTTTGGCTCCCCTAATCTCAACCTGGTGAGAATGACAGCCCCCATGAGCCACTGGTGTGTTGGTATGTGTCATCTCCTTCAGGTGTACTGAGGTGGAAATAGCCCAGGTGGAGAACAGCTGTCTTAGGCAAAGTATCACCATACTTGGTTGCATTTGCATGTTGATTCTTACTGTTAATTGGGAATTGAATGTTGCTGTCCTTTACTGAGGCAACATTAGGCAGCAGCAAGCAGGTGAGAAAGACTCAAATACCTTAGGTAGCTGCCCAGTCCACATGTAGATAAGACTGACCCTGAGTTTCAAATTGCTACTAAAAGTGTTAGTGCTTCCTAATGTTGACAAGTCTCATCAGAAAAATCAAAACACACACATGGTCCACACAACTTCCATTTGAAACCAATTTTTCTCATTAAAGGAAACTATTATGGGGCAATGTTCAGCCAGCCTCCTTTAATAGGGCATATCATCTTATTAGGATAAAATGCTCTTAGAGACCCTGTTAGAAGAAATAACTCCTTTATTTTCATGACTCGAACCTAAGAAAAGAAACTGAAAGCACCTCGGGAAAGAAAAAGGACCCCTTCAGCTCTGCTGGGATTCTACAGTGTGGCTCCAGCATGTCTAGGGATTTCAAACCTGATGCTAAGACCATTGAGCAAGGAAGGAGCAAATATCAGTTCCATGATAAGGAGGAAGCTTAAAATAGTAGGAACAAAGGAGAGCTTATGCAGTCCATAGAATATGAAGTGATGACAAGGAGAGCAAAATGAAGCTGAGAGTGAAAAGGAAATTGCACAAGAGAGCAGGATAAAGAAACCCTAAATACCCCTAGTTTCAGTTTCTAGGAGGGGAAAAAATTCAAAGAATATCCCCACCTTTCAAAGGTGTTTGTTCAAACACAATGACCTCCAGTTAGCCTATGTTAGTTCTTTATCTCAGCTATCCAACTCTCTTGGATTTGCTCATGTAAGCTGAAAATCTAAGAGCCTTTCCTGGTGGGGTTTTCAAAAGACCCTGCTTCAGGCTGGAGGGGAAGATCATAGTTCTCTGTTACCACTGGAATGGATGATCAGGTGCTATGCTATTTCCTTCAGCGTTACAGTAAAAAGGAGCTTCTTATACACACTTTTCTCTGCAGTATTATTGCAAGAGATTTCCCAGGAGGAAACATAGAGACAGCTGAACCATATTTGGTGAATTTGAACCACCTAGGATGTTTATTTTAGATAATACACTCTCTCCTTAGGAAAAAAAAAAAAAGTTACATACTTTATGCAGATAACATCCTCTATTCTCTGCCTAGCTTTATCTTTATGGGTACTTTGGGAAAGCGTCTTCAAGTTTGTAAGTGAAAGAGCTAGGATTCAAACCAAGACCTAGCCATATCAGATACTATGCTAGATAGAACTGTATATAATTCACTTATTGCGTGCTCGTAAAAACAGAATGAGGTAGCCATTTTTGGTCCTGTTTTGAAAGGACAGAATCGATGCAGAAAGAAGTTGATTTGGTTAGCCCATGCTCACAAATCCTGTAAGCAGCAGGATTTGTACTACTGCAGGTAAGACTACGAACACCTGAATTTTTCCGGTGGTGGTAAGATATAGACAATGTAATCAGCCAAGGGTCTTGAGAGGAAACAGAAAATTAGACACTTGTTGAGATGGAGTAATGAATCATACTCTTGTCTTCCTCTACATGCTGAACCAGATAGACAGTGGGATAAGGCAAATGAGTAGCTTTTCATAGTGGAAATAGCAGATTGAGAAACATGGCTCAGAGGAGAGGCTGTAATCAGTTGTCCTAATGGCTTCCCCATGAATTGAACCAACGTACTCACCAAGCTGCAGATCGCACAGGGAGAGTCCTGCAGGCTCCACCCTGACCTGCATTTGCTTGCCCTGGGGAGGAGCAGAGATGGGGGGGAAGGGTGATGCTGGAATCTACTGGAAGGGGCTAGACTACAGTGTTCAGTTCCTTCTTCCATTCATGCCAATCTGATAATTTACTCTCTCTCTTAAGAAGTGAAGAATGGATAGAAAAGATAAAGTTATTTCTCCCATTTTTTCCTTCTTGGGAGTGAAATGGAACTTTCCTCTTTTCCAAGGAAATATGAAGAGGCCTAGCTTAAGTGTCCCTCGAAAAGTAATGAAACTCTCTTCTAAACAGTTTCTGTTTTGAATTTGAAGGAAAGATTTAAGGTTGCTTCTGGCTAAGCTGAGTTGATTTTCAAGCCTATATATTTTGTGATCAGAGGCAATGCTTTAACGATTGACTTGCAAAATTAAAGTTAGCTCATCTGCTTAAAGTGATATAACCCTACCCTTTGGGTGAGCAAGAAAAACATCCAGTCATTTTGCTGGAGAAAGGCAGCGAAGCCAATTGTTTAACCAGATTGGCTGAAAAAGAACTGAGAGGGATAGATTTCAAATGCAAGTCATATGCTTCTGTTCCAAGGTGGAAAAAAAAAATCAGTCAGAACATTTGGTTGCAAAGGAGTGTTTGAATACTAATGTAGGTGAACAGAAGGGAATAGCAAAGGAGAAAGACATAAATCAAAAAAGATGATATAACAGCTGCAGATAAATATACAAGTTAAAGATGACTTTGATATTGGTGAAGAATGTTGGCTAATTTGGTTGAGTCCCCGATGATACGACCACATCACCTTGTTCAGGGATGAGCTCATGTGTTCAGATTGCGTAGAACTTTGTGTGTGAGCCAGCACTCATTTTTGCATTTAATACAACGTTGCTTTATTGAGGGAAGAGCTTATGGTTAAGTTTCAGTTAGATGCTTTAGGAGGCACACTGTGGCTAATATTTAGACTCCATGATGTGTTTTTCACTCTAGAGCTACAATTTCCACCAGGAGAAGGTCAAGAGTATGACTTGGGTATATCACGAACAGTTTGGTTGGTGATACATCCCGGATTTGTCTAGTGAATTTTAACATTTTGTTAATTAGTATTTACTTAGAGTTCATTCCTAACAGACTCCTAGTTATCCAGAACATCCTTTGACATACGTATACTCTTTTTCATCTTGAAAAACGATAAATCAGTCAACCACATGAACAGCTGACCCTTTATTGGAATCAGAGACCAGAATTCTAGTTCCGGGCCTGACATTCACCTCTCTGTGAGCTTGGGGAAATCACTTTATATATTCTTTCAACAAAGATTTTTAGATGCCTACATCTTTTCAGCACTGGGCATGATTTCTGTTGGAAAGACAGACCCTTAAACAAGTCATTACTATCAAGTGCAATAAGTGCTATTTTAGGGGACACACAGGAAGGAGCCTATTCCAGCACGGAGAAGCAACGACATGTGTCCCAAAGGGTCAGATACAGCTTTATCAGGCTTTTAGCTAAGACTTAAAATGCTAAATGAATATTTGAGGAACGAGTGTCTTGAAAAGAAGGAGCTGCAGCTTAAGCAGAGAGACAAGAGAGTTGCTAACACAGCACTTTAATTCGGAGAATTTTAGTTTGCTGGGAACATGGAGTGTGAGGCAAGCAGGTGGGATTTAGGGGCAGAAATAGGAGGAACATGGTGGGAGGAATGAGTCTGGAGAGGTAGGTAAGATCTTTGGTTTTATCAAGCACAAAACAGAAATAATACCGTCCACCTCACTTACCAATTCTGAGAACCAAAGGAGAAAAATGTACACACAGTAGTTTTGTAATCTACAAAACACTGTGTCAAGGCAAGACATTATTACTGGTGTGCTGGCTGTAGTCGGTGGTTCACTTTTCCAGGAACAGAAATGATTTTGCACAGATTTATGCTCTGATGACCCTTTTGACGAAAGTTGCAAGAATTTTGAGTAAAGATAAAAATGGCAATGATATAGTGTATTCATATATTTGTTTTCTACCTCCTTAGTCATTTTCATTGATGTCTTTATTAATTGATGCAGGCAATGTCTGGAACATATGGCTAACCAATATAATAAATATTTCCCAGACCCCTCAAATCATATCATATAGGCAAACACCTCACATAGAGGGGGTCTTAACATCTCCCCAGGCAATTGTTCTCTGCTCTGTCACCATAAATTCTAAGCCTTGTTGGTGGAGAGCTGAATCAGGCTTAAGTTTTTTTTTTAAGTTCCAATTCAATGAATGCTTTCCGGTTTTGTTACCAAGAAGAATGAATTTTAGCAATGCATTGTGAGGAATTTTCTTCAGAATAGCTAGCCAGTATTTTTCCTCTGTTGGATAAACCCAATGCCTGGGTTTTTGCATCTGGCATATGGCTCGGGTCACCGTGTCAGCCTATGATTCTTTATTTTCATGTTTTCTTCCTCTGATAAGGCAAACTGAGCACAGATAAGAGTTCAGCTTATCTAAATGTTTTGCCCTGACTTCAAATGGACTTTCTGTTTTCTGAAGAAAGGTATGTGTAGCAGGTGGATAGCTTCTCATGCTTTTAGCCTGGTTTCCAAGCTGTCAAGTTTCTTGAAGAGAGAAAGTGAGTGAAGTTTAAAGCTGGAAGGAGGATATGAAGAGATTGTCTTTTTAATTCTGTTAGTTACAATTCCTATATTTATCTTAAGGATACAGAAAGGGAAATGCCTGAAAAACAGAACATTATGCTCAGGACTAATACTTTGGTGCTTGTTTAGACTTACTGTAACAAAGTTTTTGGTTATTTTTTTTTTTTTGGCATTGATTGGTTTTATTATTTTGGGGATCATTAATGTCCCTTTAACTTTAAAGTGTTTTTTCCCTTTATACCTGGAAGACTAGAGGGCTCAGGGAGGTGTCTGAGTTGGTGGAGACGTCTATGTTGGGAGGCGAGTTGAAAAGAACAATGCAGAACATGGGGTGTGCTACTTTGGAAAGTCGGGGTGTCTGTGTGTGAATGATACATTTTCTGCTCTGGAGAAGTCTGGTTAGCTTTGGCTTTGGAGAATGTCACCCTGGGAGTGTGTATGTGTCTGTGTGTGGGAGCAACAAAGGGGCCACAACCAATGGGATTAAAAACAGGCTTTGAATTGAACCCTCACCTTAGAGATTTGTTAGAACTTTAGTTCCCAAATATCTACTCAACCCTCTCTGCCATGGTACCCGGGAGGCTCAGTCGTCCTTCTTGAAAGCCAGTAAAATTCTTCCTTTGTGGCTGCTGGGACCAGCATCTGCTCAGCCACTGTGTAGCCATAGCTGCTGCTCCTGTCACCCTGGCTGCTAAACTTGGAGCCTCTCCCAGTAACAGTGACCTGGCTTGCTCATCTGCATCCTGTCCCTGCTGGGGCTGATTTATTTGGCTCTGGTGGTTATACCTCCTCATGTCACTCTTGTCCTTATGTGGTCCTACTGCTCTTCACAGTGTGGCTGAGAGGGCCTTCCTGTTCCTCTGCTTAACTCCCAGAATGGTCTTGCTCTCAGTTTCGTACAGCGCCCCCTAGTGTTAGCACACTTTCATTCGATTGTCTCTTCTACCCACCTCTTGGCTCAAGTTCCTGCAGATCAGGGTGGGAATCATCTAGGATTGTCAGGTTTAGTAAATAAAAATAAAGAATGCCCAATCAAATCTGAGTTTCAGATAAACAACAGAGAATGTTTTGGCATAAGTATGTCTCAAACATAACTTGTACTAAAACATGCTTTGTTGGTTATCTAAAGTTCAAATTTAACTGGGTGTCCTGTATTCTGTCTGGAAACCTAATAAGTATTAAATCCAAGTTAGTAATCTTCTCATTTCCAAGTCCCTCATCAGACTTAGAATGTAACTGGTGTAGCAGATCAGATATAGAAAGGAAAGAGAATTGCTCTTTTTCTTAAGCACATTTATAAGGGAATGTACTCTGGGCAACGCTGGGGTGGACCAGGGCTATATTAATATAATTAAAAAAAAAATGTTTTCCTTAAAGTTCAAAGTCCAAAAGCTAGCTCTGTCTTATTACAGTCTGAATTCCCAAAAGCATGAACCTTGAGCTTGGCCTACAAGTAAATCTTTATCATTCTAGTCACTTTTTATTTACATCAAACGGTGATAGAATCTAGTGATTCAGACACTTTAATTTTGAAAAGTCAAAATATTTAGATATTGATTGGGTTGTACAATATATTTTATGGGAAATGCAGTATGAATGATTAGTTCCCATTTTCCTTTTCTGATATAAAAATATAGTTTATTTCAGGAAGAGGAGACAATATGTCTAACTGGAGATGAGAAATTAGTAAAAAGATCCGCAAACATCTGTCAATAAAAACAGCTTTCTACATGTCCATGGGTGGATGAATAAATAACAAAATGTGATGTATATACATACACTGGGATGTTATTCAGCCACAGAAAAGAAGGAGATTCTGACACATGCTACAATATACGTGAACTTAGAGGACATTAGACAAAAGAATAAATTTTCTGAAATTCTACAAAATTCTACAAAAGAGTAAATATTGTATGATTCCACTTATATGAGGTACCCAGAGTAGTCAAATTCATAGAGACAGAAAAGCAGAATGGTGGTTGCCAGGGATTGGAAGGAGGGGAGAAATAGGGAGTTGTTAAATTGTATTAAGAAGTTTTAGAGATCTCTTGCAAAATAATGTTAATATATCTAGCACCACTGAGCTGTACACTTAAAAATGGTTAAGACGGTAAATTGTGTGTGTATTTTACTACAATTTAAAAATGAACAAACAAAAACAAAAACAAACAAAAAAAATTTCTTGATATTTCCCTCCCTAACACTGTCTAAGAACATTATTAACTTGTCCACCTACAAGTTATTTGGCCAGGTAAATCCTTCAGATTACTCAACTAAGTTAGAAAATCAGTAGGGCTTTTTTGATAACAGGAACTTTTCAATTCTTTCCTGCTGGACTTGTACTTCATTATTTCCTTAGTGGTTGTATTTATCTTGTTTTAGCTTTAATAGCTACAAATATGTTGCTTTAATAATTTGGTACAGATAGAGGAAAAAGGATTTTCCCTTACTTAGACATCATTATGACAAATCAGAGTAACAGTGAGATGTGTGGACAAGAATTCCTGAGAGCACTGGGGAGAAGAAATGTGACTAGACATCCTAGACGGAGCTGCACAAAATTCCTTGTGCATTCCCTGATTTTATTTACATGTCTTGTTTATTTACATGCCATACAAAATCACAAGAATATGTCACTTCTAAATGGGGGAAAGAATAGATGAGAAAAATCAGACTCCAAATATAACCATGATTTTGAGCAATGATAAAATGATATCTTAAATTAATGAATAAATCATTTCTTGTAGTTTTCACAGATTAATATGTTACTTCCTTAAACATCATGTTTGACACGATACAAATGGTGCCCTTTTAGTAAATTGTTCTCTAGATAATTTCCACCTGAGATTTATCTCCAAGAGGTAATTTCAGTTCTCAGGAAAAAAACTCCTCAGTTTTGATAGCTTTTTCAACCAAAAGACTGGGCAATTTCTTGGCTAGCACCATAAATTCAAGAAGCGTTTTTTGCTTTTGCAATAATTCAATGGCATCAGAGTAGCCCATGAGTTTCCAAACACCTGGCAACTTGTGGACTTTTGTGTAAAATATTTAGGGAATAAATGTAAAATGTTCCATATAAAATATCTCAGTTGAGGTGCCGAGGTGCTCCTGATTAAGGCAAAGTGAAGAGTGAAATAGAAGCTAGCAATTTACTGAATTTATTAATTCGCTCATTCCTTCATTGACTGGGCAAATATAAACCAAGGATTTAATATGTCAGGCAGTATTTTGAATTTGATTTTGATAGATGAACAACCGAGATGCACTTTGAATGGAAATACTATGAAGCTTTTGTTTCCCCAGTAATCTTTGTTTGGTATGAATAATCTAGATAATTGTCTAAATTTCCGTATTAACTTTGCTCATATAACGAAGCAGACAGCCTGAAGCCTAACAATGGAATAACACTCCAGAACACTGAGAAGGAAGAGAGTAATGTTACCGGTCCTTAAATGCCACAGCATCTTCCGTATAAGAGGCTTCTTGGGCATCACGTACACTTTTCTTTCTCGCTGCCCATTCATGGGGATGCTCACCCAGACTTCTCTTTGTGCTGTCTGCCTGTGCACCAAACTCGCTGCCCGTCACTGATGTGACCCCACAGCCCTCAGCCTGGCCATCCTCTCCTTCATTTGGGTAGAGGAAGCACGTCACCTTTAGAACTCAATATTCACTCCCAGCTTTCCTATTTAAAAATTCTATTTATTAAGACATATTCATCATCCTTCTCATGTTTTCTCTAAACAAACTTTCCTGGAATGTCATTCAAATTCTGGAAGTGATGGCGAAACCACTGAAACAGGAATAGAGGAGGGACAAGGGTATGTCCAGTGGAGAGAAAGTTAAACCATTGCATGGCCAATGGACAAAGGCGAACACTGAGAAGCCAACTGATCTGCCATGTTGTACGAATGAAAGAAACAAGCTACTATCTTCCTAAACAGGAAATACTGTCCACAAAGAAAGAAATGTTTCCCATTTTGTTCCAGTATAAAAGCTCATCACATGAGTTGTGATCAGTCTGTAGTTTTATCCACATGACACTTTAGCTTTTGTTCTCCCTTTTTCTCTCCCTGGGAAGACTTTATGGCCCCACTGAGAGAGATGGGGAGAGAAAGATCTGCTTGGTACTATTTAAGCGTTTAAAGAGCATTTACTTTTTTTTTTTCTTTTCCTACAGACCACAGCCAATTCCTGTTCCTCCCCTTTGAAAGAAACTCAGGCTGTACCTGCTCTTTCATCTCCTGCGTGGAAAACGTCTATCGGCTGGAAGCTCTACGCGTCTTAATTTTCAAGGATTTGGGTTGTAAGCTGTTCAAGGCATGAGCTAAGATTTCAGGCAAAAGTAACTTTAGTAGTTGAGCCTGATTTCTACCCCTGCGCTCTGTTCTTCAGGGCTATATGGGTAGCTTTCTTTGAGTGGATAAGCTCTCTAGCTAAGATGTAAACTTATGTTTCCTGGTATCTGATAAAGGGTCTTGGAGACTGACACTTGAAAAAAAAAAAAAAGAGGAAAATAGAAAAGGGGAAACTGAATCCAAAGGCTTACAAAGGGATTAGAAAAGTACACCCCAGATGGAAAATTTTATGGGCTCTGGAGAAAATGTATAAGTGAAATATCAGTGTCATAAAATAACAGGAAATAGTGTAATCTACCTGATGGAGAAAATTGTCACTTTAAAAAAAAACTATCCTAATTTCCTTCAAAATTGTTCTTGTCTTTGAGCCAATAAACTATGACGGCTAAGCTGACCATGGGCCTTTCTTCTGCCAAACTCATATTTGCCAACAGAACCTTTGTGTGTTTACAATTGAAACTTTTCCATTCTATTTTTTTCCCCTAATTAAAATAAAGCCACCCAGGGGCAGACAGAAATCATACAATAAAGGAAAGAAAATTGCTAATGATCTGGGTGAATTATGATCCAGAAATTTAGAGGAAAATCAGAGTGAATGTTAGAGCAAAAGACTCAAAGCAAATTTGGGGTCAACCTGAAGAAATGTATAACGGGAAAATCCTGTGTTTTTCTTTAATAAGTAATAATAACAATATGAATTGTTTTAAATGTATGCATGGTAGAAAATAAATCAGCAGATGAATGCCTAAGGCACTTACTCTGGAGAAATATGATATTCATGTAAGTTTTGCCTCTTTTTTTTTTTTAAACCCGCTTAAAACTCCTAGGCTGGATTACATGACTTAGTAAGCTACTACCAAGCATATGAGGAAAAACGTGTTCGGTTGCTTGGACTGAGTATTATCAGTTTTACTTTCCTGTTATCTATGCAGATTATTTTGACTGGGATAATTATTAATAATTATGGCATTCCCCAAAGTGATGGTTTTAATTTGTCTCATAACCCATGATCTACACACACACACAAGCTAGTCAACAACATGAAGTCTGGCCAGGCCTTGTGCTCAGTGCAGTAGAGAATAGGACGATGAACTAGAATTCAAAGTTAAAAGTACATATTCAAGAATGATTCAAGGTAGAAAGTGATAAAGGTCAACAGGGATGGGATAGGAAGATAAAACACCATAAGAGTTCAAAGGATGGAGGGATGACTTAGAGTTGGGATGGGAAACAAAGTTATCTTAGAGGGGTAGCATTTACACTGCACTATGAAGATTTGACAGAGTTGAGACATGACCCTAAATAGCTTTGCATGAATCTTAAATAGAACTCTGCACATTTAGTGCTTCATTAGCTCATTTAACAAGTGTTTGTTGTACTGCAGGTATTCTAGGTGCTAGGGGTACAGCAGTGACCCAAACAGTCCAATATTCCCCATAGAGCTGACATTTTGTCAGGCTGGTGGTGGTGGTGGTATTTGAAAATTTTATTTTCTTTGCTGGCTTTTGAACAACTGATATTTGCTGCAAACTGAGCAAGCTTGTTTTTCCAACTAGTCAATTTGAACCTATTGGCAGATTTTAGACTAGCCGTCAGGAAAAATACTGAGATAAAATTCAAGTATGCATATATGAAACTTCGAACAAAAATTACAGAATTACTATAATTGCTTAAGGAAATAATTAGAAAAATCATATGGATCATATAGTTTGGCAAGAAATTAAGAAGTAGAAAGGCAGATGATCGCAGTTATGAAATGTTTTGCTCCTACCAGAGATAAAGGATAAGAATAAAAGAAGGAAGAAAGTGGGCTACATCATTTGTAGGGCACAATGTAGGGAAGTAGAAATACAAAGTGTATGGAGGTAGTTTAAGAAGCAGGTTAGATTTAGAAGAAAAAATTCTCCTAATGACCACTAAGGAGTATAAGAGAATTTGTCACTTAATGCATTGCAAATAACTTTCAAGTTCTTTGTCTTATATAATTTAAATCTAGGAAGATCAACTATGGAAGAAAAGACAAATAGCAACAGCTTCTATATAATCTCCAGAACTAGGACTGATCCATGAATACAACATGAATAGACTAATCTCACCAGAAAATGGATGAACATTTGCTCATTTGAAGTTGTATAACCACTAGCAAATGGTTTGTCAGTATTTAAATTATTTTTGTTCTAATATATAAATAAACTGATAAGATTTCAAAGAGGAATTAATCCTGTTTCTTTTCTTTTTAAAATTCTTTTACCAGTGGAAGGAGAATCCTTGGATATTCACAAATCCAGCTGTTATGTTCTGGATCTTTCAGAAAGCAGAGCCTGAGACAAGGATTAAAAGTTAGCAATTGGTTTTGGAGGTGTGAGCCTAGGACGATGGGAGTGAGGTGAAGCAGTGCCCTGAGAAAAAGGAAAGATGAGAATCAGTGTGATATGATGGATTCCCTCAGTGGCCAAGGAGTTGCAAAGATGCACAGCAGGTCACTGAAAATGTGTGTTCACTTATCTCATGGAGAAGATTCTGGTAGGTTTGCAAGGAGAACACACCTCAGAGTAGTCCACAGAGAGGATATTGGAGATAGAGATTGTGTGCTCTCTGGTCTCTTGTTTCCCATTGACCAAGGTACAACCTCTGGGAAGTTAATTTTCCTGAAGTTTAGGTTGTAGCATCTGCCTTCTTGCACCTTCTCAGGAAGACAGGTCCCATGAGCCCTCATGTGGCATTCCAACCATGTTTGGAAAAAGAAAACCAATTTGGCACATGTGGGATACTGACAAAAAGAATAAAAGAGGTAGTAGAGCAGCTCTGAGAAGACACACAAGGTTTGCATCTAGTATACCAGCCAAGACATATTAAGAAAAATCCAACTCTATGAATTTACCCCTGTGTTTGGATCTCTTGGCAATTATAGTACATTTCATTACAGTCTTAATTAGGCCATTCCAGTGAAGCACTATGTCTTTTTATTTTTCTGCTGAAGGAATTGTTTATGTGTATATATAATTTTGTTTTCCTAATTAGATCTTTGTTAGCTCCACAGTGGCAAGAACAAAATACAATCTATCTCTCCATCTCCAGCACTCAACAGAGGTCTTGAGACAAAGCATTCCTTCAAAAATACCAGAATGAAAATAAGAATGGGAGATAAAAAAAAAAAAAAAGAAAAAAGAAAAAAGCAGAGTTAGTTGAGTGCCTGAAAACACTCATTATTTTACTTATCTTTGTTTCCACTAAGTGTGCAAAAACATCAAGCCAGTCAATAGTTACTTGGTACTTTATAAACCAGCGTTCCTAGTGGGGGTGGGCAGGAAGTATTGAAGAGAAAGACACATGTATTTGGAAAATTCTCCACATGATTATGATATGCCCTTCCTTTTCTATACACAGATCAGAACCAATGTAACACACCAACTGCCCACCTCCCCCCAAAAAACATTTGAACTCGAATTCCTAGTTAAGAGAATAGCGTATCCAAAGGCATGAAAATCGGAAACTAGAGTGTTTTAGGACAACTGATAAACTTCATTTGGGGAAAGTATAGTACTTTGGATTGCCTGGTTCTTTGTCAGTTTTTACTCCTGGGCTTTTAGTTATGTTCATCAGATTGACTGTCAGGTACAAGGCAGGAGAGGTCTGGGGGGCATCTTGTTTTCCTTATCGCCTGGAATTTCTTTATAGTGGCTGTGTGCACTTCCATTATGAGCCATATGAAGAAGCCAGATACAGTCTCCTTCCTGCCACATAATTTTAGAAATAAAGCATTCCTAAAAGAAACTATTATTTCCCTAAATTGGAAATGGGAGCAGGAAAACCACAAATGATTTGCCAAAAATATATGCTGCCCTGATGCTAAAAGTCAGACTTAACTCTGACATCACAGTCAACCTCTGGGCTTTCCTCCCTGACCTGGTCAGTGTTTCCAGCTTTCTGGGGGTTAAACATGACCCAGAAACACAGTGTTACAAAACAGAATGGAAAACACTGGGCCCAGTTTAACTCAATTTCTCTGAATCGAGGGTGGGTCACTGTTACCCTGAAATAGCATGTGAACAGCACAATTTTCTCAAACTCCTTCCACCATATTAAATTACCAAAATAAATAGCAGCTATATTTTATCTGCAGTATCAGCGAGATCATATAACACAACGTAGGCTGGTATCACTTAATAAGCTGGGCTTTTAAAAAACCCCATGGTGGAATATTGGAAAGAGTCGGTCGCTAATGCATACCACAGCATGTCTAGCTCATTACTGTATTATGACGAATTAAAGCTTTAGATCTGACTAATTGACTCTGAATCCCTGTGTGGTGCAATGTGATGCCTTTCCTCCTAAAGCAAATGAAAAGACTGATTTCTACAGCTTAATCCAGCAAAGTAGGCTGCCCCTGTGGAATGATACACTCATCTGGGTTGGCATAAGATGTGTTCAGTACAGTCTTCTTTCTTTAGGACTTGGAAGAGAGTGAAAGAAAGAGAGGTGTTACTTTGCTAGGTGGACCAAGAGAGGAAAGAAGAAGGAACGTAGCGAAATGAAAGACGCAAATATGTCATGATTTTGATCTGATCACTTGTATTTTCCGAATAGAGCTGACCGCTGCAAAACTAGAAATTTTAAACTCACCTTTGCGGAGCTCATCTAATATAGTGAAACTCTATAGATTCATCTAACGTAAAATAGTTTTATTACTTTTAGAGCAGATGTTACTTAAGCTAAATGCCAGTGAAGTGCTCACAAATTCTAGCAGGCCTGCTGACTAGGCAATTCTTTTCATTTCTGTTAGTCTGTTATTAAACTGTTCATGTTTGAGAAAATGATTTACTTTGAAGTTTAACAACCCTAGTAATCTTGTTTATGATACAATATAAACATATTTTAAGTTGACTAGATTTGAAAATCTAATAAATAAGTTTCAGTTTTCGTGCTTAGATTAGAGTAAAAAAACCCAAAAACCAAAAAACTAAAAAAACTCAAACTGCTGTAATCTCTTGATTAGATGGTACAAAAATGGTACCTTTACAGGTATTTTCATTCTCATTTACATGTTACATGGTAGTTGACAGCATATAAGTGAGTAGTAACACATTTTTTTTTCTGTTTCTTTTTTTTAATTTATTTTTTTATTTCAGCATATTATGGGGGTACAAATATTACAGTTATGTATATTGGCCATGCCCCCCCTCCCAAGTAACACATTTTTTAAAGAAATTGCTGTGAGCCTATGTTCATAGAAGCAAAGAATCATGGAATTTCAAGAGACATTCATAGTTATCCAGTTAACCCAATACAGAAAGTCCTTCCTTCTACAACTTTCTGAGAGTTGACCATTTATACTCATGAACTCTTCCAGTGATGAGGATCTCACTACATGAGGCAACCCATTCCATCTTTGGATAGCTGAGACAGTTAGAAAGTTCTTTCTTAAGACGAGCTGAAGTCTGCCAACCTGTAACTTTCCATCTGCTATCCCTACTTTTTCCTTTTGGAAAAATATAAACTAAACATGATTCCTTTTCTATATGGTAACTGTTCAAATATTTAAAGACAGCTATCACATTCCCTTTGCTTTTTTTTTTTTTTTTCCTCATTTTCCTTTTCATACACTCAGCCATCAAGCCAAGTTTCCCTATTTTACAATTACATTATTGAGTTTTTGGAAAACAAATGTAGAACTTCATATATGCCTTTGTTAAATTTCATTTTATTAGAAGAAATACAAATATTTGATAAAATATAAGAAAAAATTCAATCTCACTAGCAATAAAAAGAGTAAGTTAAAACAAAGATCACTTGCAACCTATACATGAGCAAAGATTTACAGATGATGAAACCAAGAATTTTGGCAATAGATCAAGAAAAAAGGCCACATAGATTTACCCTCTTACTGTGTGGGAGGGTAAATCTGTGTGGCTTTTTTGGAAAGCAAGTTAGCAATATGTCAACTATTACATTTTAGGAATTATCTTAAGGAATTCATAGTTTTTTGGGCAAACATTCAGTTATAAAAATGCTCATGGAAACAATGTCCAATGTAACAAAGTTGGAAACAATCTTACAATGGTTAAAAAAATTAAAGAATGCCTACTGTGGTACTGGAAAATGATATTATTTGAGAATATTTAATGATGTGGTGGTAAGTGGAAAAAATGGGTTATATGATAGTATGTGATCCCTATTCTCTAAAAAGCAAAAGCATATAATATTTGTCTATGTCTATATGTATATATATTTACGTAAGAGTAGAGAGATAAACACGAGTAAATAAATCCTAAAAGGATTTACACAGAAGTGAAGCCAGTAGTCATTTAAATGAAGCCCCTTTTTCGTTTTAGGTAATCATTTTACGTCATCGTTGCAGAGCATTGTGAGTCATTTTTCTGGCACGTACTTTATTAATTCCTCCCATATCTCTTTGGCTTTGCATCATTCTTACACTCAACACACACATTGCCTATGCTTCTATCCAAATCATTTTGTAAAATGTACTACAGGACAGGGCCCGGGACTGAGTGTGTTTTGCTTTTTGCCATCAGGATTGCACAGTTTCCTCTGATGGGACAAGGCATGCCAGTTTGATTGTGTGCTGACATAAAGATGAAATGCATTAATTCAATCAGGTATACTTTCGTCAAACGCTTATGAAACACCCAGGAAATATCAGGCCTGTGCTAAATATTAGACCTTTCAATCATCTATAAATCGATGTCTTGTTTTGCTTTAAGGACATTTAAATCCAGGCCAGCGACTCTTCATCCATTTGTTCGGCAAATATTTCTTGAGCATTTATTATGAATCAGCCAATCTGGTGGGTGCTGGGGAAATCAGATATGGCTCCTGCCTTTATGGAACTTACAGTCTTGTATGTGTTTTAAGGTTGAGTTGCATAACAAGTATGATTTAGTTCTTAAAATGTACCTAACACCATCATAAGTGATTTACATGTATTGTATCATTTAATCCCCTCGTAACCTTAGGAAGTAGTGATGGTATTATCTCCACTTTAGAGATGGGGCTGGTGTTGGCAGTGGGGATTTAGGAACTTCTGTTAGGAAGTCTCAGCTAGAGAGTGGTCCAGAAGATGCAATGTGCAGCTGAGTGACTCAAGAGCATCCTCCAACCACACTCTACACCACTAAATGTGAAGGGGCAACTGAGAAAGGGTAAAAGAAGTGCATGGCGATATGAGATGGGATGAAGGAAAAGGTCAGGAAGGGTTTTCCTGGGGAGGCTGAGGCCTGAAGGCCACATTGTAGTAACTTGACCCAGCAGGGAAGTGAGAGGAGGACATTTCATGCTGAAGGAAGAGCACAGGTGACTTGTGGCAGGAGGAAGCTGAGTATATGGGACTGAGAGAGGACAAGTAGTGTGGAGAAAGGAGTAGTTGCCAGATGATGCAGCATCTCTGTAGACCATCTGAAAGTGTTTATCTTAACCTTAAGAGTAATTAGACTTTCAAAAGTCTTTAAGCCAAGGGATGTTTGAATCACTAAAACGAGAAATAATTCTGGCTGTAATGTGGAGAATATATTAAAAGGAGACAAAGTTGATATTCAGAGATTAATTAGGAAGCTATTGAAGCAGTTTAGGCAAGAGTCTATGATGGTGGCAGTGTAAGGAAAAGACAACAAATAGACTTGAGGAATGTTATCCCTAGACTTGGGCAAAGGAGCCCTGCCTTGGGCCTTTCACTTTATAGAGCCTCATTCTGATCTATTTCTGTCTGTACGCCTCCCCACAGAATCAACCCACTGAGAGCCACCATCACCCTCTTCTAGACCACACTTTGGTACTCAGCAAGTGTTTGGCTCTAGGCTTCAGGGTAGTTGCTAGGATCTGAATGTTTGTGCCCTCTACACTCTCACAAGTTCATATGTTGAAGCCTAATCACCAATGTGTTACGATTAGGAGGTGGCATCTTTGGGAGGTGATTAGACCATGAGAGTAGAGCCCTCATGATTGGGATTAGTGCCCTTATAGAAGAAGTCCCAGAAATCTACTTTTTCCCTTCCACCAAGTGAGGACCCAGTGAGATGACTCCTGTGAACAAAGAATCAAGTCTCCACCAGGCACTGAATCTGCTGGAACTTTGATCTTAGACTTCTCAGCCTCCAGAACTGTGAGAAATAAATTCCTGTTGTTTTTAAGCTACCCAGTTTATGGTATTTTGTTATAGCAGCCTGAATGAACTAAGACAGTGTAGCTTATAAACAGGTTGTGAAGAGAGCTTACAGAACTTGGACATGTAGCTTGGGTGCCTGTGTGTGTGTCCACAAAGTCCCTTGCAGTAAAGTTTCTTACAGCTGGGATGGGACAATATAGGGTAGCCTGTGGAGATGTGGGCCAACTCTTTCTGAGTTACTAATTAAGGGTGTGGAACTCCAAGGAGATGGTGAATTTTTTATTTGAACCATACTCTCCTGGTCAATATGGAAGTATGTTTGAAAAATGGAACTGTTTAACCTAACATCATGTTCATTTTATTTATACCTTTAAGACGTTTCCACATATGGTATGTGGACCTCTTTCCCTGGACCCTACAAATGTTAGGGGAAAGACTATATTTTAGAATTATGTAGGGGGTTAAGCTAACAGGATCTGGTGGTTGGGTATGGGTGCTGAAGGAAAGGGAGATATATATGATTAAGGGTTTCTTTTCTAGGGGGATGGATGGTGGTTAACATATTCAGGGATACAAAACACTGGGAGAATGTTAGAATTTAGGGGAGGATCCAGAGTTCATTTCTGATATGTTGATGTTTGATATCTTTGAGAAATCTAAGTGATGTCGAAGAGAACTTATCAGTCTGGAACTCAGTCTGGTTACATCCCCCAACACCAAAAGGGAGAGAGGGCCACAGCACCTCTGCTTGGTAAGCATGAGTGCACGAGAGTATTCTGAGGGTTAGGAGAAAGATGAAACCTCAAAAAGGGAGTGGACCCATTTATGCTCTGCCGAATGACACAGGATTGGATGAGAATAAGACTAGTCTATAGCAGGGGCAATGGCAGTTGTGTGTGAACAGTGGGTCTCCTGGGTCTTTGTTCTGTAACTATTAGGAGCTTTATGCTGTTGCTTGTGTATCAGAACCATCCTCTTGAAACCTAGACTGTTGGTCTGTCCTTGAGCTAGCATTCCATCCACAAACCCTTATTGAGCCTTATTATTATTATCGCAATGTATTAGAAACCATACGAGAGAGAGAAATTTATTTGAATAGTGTATTTTGCTTCTTTTAAAAGAATTCTTATTTTCTCAATATATACATTGAAAAGATTAAGGTGGAAGTGGCTACATCATTCCTAAATGACTGAACAAACTGATTCTCAGCAGATCGTTTCTTCAAAGTTAAATGATTATATAGCAGAAGGGTCAGGAGAAGAACAGAGCCTCACTACTTATAGGCCAAATGCATGGTTTGGTCACTGAGCGATCAATGGGCTCACTGACTGATGTGCATGGAAGCCAATACAATGGCACTGGCATTTGAGAAAAGAAAAACTTTATTGCAAGTTGACTGGCAAGGAGACAAGAGGAAAAATTCAAATCTATCTCCCTGAGCTGGGGGCTGGGTCAGGTTTTATAAGCATGGAGTAATGAGGCATAGTCTGATTAGCTCTTGCAATGGGGTGATGCTATGAGGTGTGCTCTGGTGGGACCATGCCATAGGGTGATGCCAGGGCTTGATCTAATTGGACCCTGGATCTTGCCATGTGGTGTCCACTTCTTAATTCAGTCCCCACTCCTCAGTCTGGTCTGAGCACTTAGGTTCCACCTACGGTTGCACACTGGGTTCATCTGGGCATGCTCGGGTTGTAGGACCTTCAACCTGGGGTCCATAGCAACTGAAAAACAACTCATAACTTTGTTATATAAAATTGAGCTAGATTGGTCTGGTACAGTTACAGTTCTTGTCCTTGGATTAGGGCATAGAAGACATGATCTCTTGGTATTAGTGTGGCTAAAGAGTATGCGATTAGGAGGTTGAATTCCTTCCTGCTAAATTAACTTGTGGTACAACAGTACCCAGAAGGATTTGCTGTATTGACTCAAGTTCAATGGGAGGACACCTTCCCAGTGCCTGAGATTACATATAAAATGAGCAGCCACACCTGGGAGAGAACCCACAGCCTCTCAGAGATCAAGATGAAAACTACTCATCTTAAAGATAAAAGTCATCTTTTCCACATCTAAAAACATTTATACATGTGTATATATAATATTTATTTATGTTTCCCATGTGGTGATTTAAGTACAAATGATTCTGAAACATATGGAGTATATTTTCTTTAAAGTAAACAGAGATTGTTAATATTCAGGAAGAACCAATGGCAAAAATGAATGTAGGCTTCTCTAAATCCCTAAGAATTCGAGGAAGTTACCAACTTCAGCTTACAGAAAAGAACTCCACATTTCCTGGAATATAGCAATTTGTAAGCTAACAAAAGTTTGACCTCTGTTGAGGAGTAATGTGGAGTTTATTTCTAACTCATTCACCATCGTGGTGCTTGGCTAGTACTAATTTAACTATGTATGAAAGTGTCTATGATCCACACAGATATATTCCACTAATAGCAAACTAAATTTATCTCAAACTCAACTTCTTATCATGATCACAAAAATGCCTTGAGCTACTTCACAGTCATCTGAGATAAAGAGAAAATAGAGTGGATAAAACATCTGAGTTTTGTAAATTTTGCAAAAATATTTGACCATATGAATCACCTTGTTAGAGACCCTCACAAGCCTTGCAAGGGCTTCATGAAAATGAGAGAGATCTAGAAGTTTAAGCTTCACAAGCTTCATGGCAAATCATCTTTGTAGTAGGAAGGCAGAGGGAATGATGAGAAGCATATAATTCTTTCCTTCTATGGGAACAGGATCTTGACTCATATGTGCTTCTCCTATCGTTCTTTTGTTACTCTGGGAATTTTTGATGAATCTATTAAATAGGTTCTATTTGTATGACTTAGAAAATTAGAATAAAGACCTCTGCTCTGATGAAGGAATTTGCATTTGTTTGGAACCTATTGGGCAACAATCTGTTCTCCAGCTATAGATTAGCATGAGAGGAAATGGCCAGCAAGTAGGCATTGGTGAGCATAATCCCTTTAAACTTATGTTTTTCTATATATGAAAAGTATATTAAACAAGGGTTTTAAACCAGCATTTTAGGGCATGTTCATTACATTACTCAAGAATGAGTAAACAGGAAAATATGAGACATTGAAAACATTTTGCAGCAAGAGAGAGGAGCAAAGCAATAGTTACTCATAAGTCTGCTTCCTCCTACAAAGGTTTATTTCATGAAGTATAAGAAATATTTAGAAAATATCTTGTTCTCAATGAGGACATTACTTGTGTTTTAAAATAGGCTGAGATAAGAAGAATTTCTTTGAAACAAAAACAGTAATAAAAGTAAAATGTCTTAAAATAGTAAAAAGCAGACTCAATATTATAGAAAATTTAAGGAATGAATTAGATAATAAACTTAGAAATAGTATCAGCATCCATAAGAAATTAGTATAAAGATAAAAATATGAGATAATTGTTAGCAAATATGAAGGGCAATTCATGGAGATCCAACTCTTAAATAATAAGTATTTTTATTCAGAAAAAGCAAGCAACAACAGCAACAAAATAGCCCACAAAGAAAGAAAACTTCCTAGATAAAAAAATCTGATATGAATAGATTTGCCCTGAAATAGTAAATAGAGAGTCACACAGTAAAATATGTTGGTAAATATTCAAAAGCTTCAAGTATAAAGGAAGACTGTAACCACTATCAGGAGAAAACAGTGCTTACTCTACAAACAATACCATGACTTTAAGTGGCTGTTATGGTCTGAATATTTCCCTCCAAAATTTATATGTTGAAATCTAATCCCCAATGTATTGGTATTAAGCGGTGGGGCCTTTGGAGGTTAACTAGGTCATGAGGGCAGAACCCTAATAAATAGGATTAGTGCTCTTACAAAAGAGGTCCAAGGGAACTTGTTTGCCCATCCAGCAAGTGAGCACACAGAAGGCACCATCTATGAGGAAAAGGCCCTCACCAGACACCAAATCTGCTGTCACCTCGATCATGGACTTCCCAGCCTCCAAACTGTGAGCAATAAATTCTGTTGTTTGCAAATTACTCATTCTAGGGTATTTTGTTGTAGTAGCATGAACAGTCTAAGATAAAAATTCATACCCAGAGGTGGGGTGCTGCTGTAACAAATACCTAAAAATGTAGACGTGTCTTTGGAACTGGGTCATGAGCAGAGGCTGAAAGAGTTTGGAGGTGTATGCTAACAAAAGCCTATATTTCAGGGAATGGAGTGTTAAGGATGATTCTGATGAGGGCTCAGAGTAGGAGAGTTGCAGAGAATGGTTCAATCTTCTCAGAGATTATTCCAGTGGTCATGAACATCTGGATTGTAAAGATCATTTTGATTAGGTCTCAGACAGAAATAATGAATATGTTTTTTGAAACTGGAGAAAAGGTGATGCTTGATGATATGAAGTGGCAAAGAACTTGCCTGAATTGTCCTAGTGCTTTGTGGAACTTCTGAGTGATGAAATAGGATATTTGACAGAAAAAAAAAAAATCTAAGCAAAGTGTTGAGGGTGTGGCATGGTTTCTGTTGACTGCTTACAGTAAAATGTGAGAAGAGAGAACAAATTAAAGATGGAATTTATAATTAAAAGGGAAGCAGAACTTAAAGCTTTGGAAAATTCTCCACCTATAAAACATGATAAAATGTGTTCAGGAGAGAACACCAAGGGTGTGGTCAAGTGATCATTTGATAAGGAGAGTACTACAGTTAGAAGGAAGCCAGATGCTATTCATCAAGACTATAGAAGAATAACCCCAAAAGCATTGCAGAGATTGTGGAAACTGCCCCTCCCATTACAGGCCTAGAATGTCAGGGCTTTAGGAGGAGAACAATTTCAAATGAGGGGCCCAGAGTGCCCATGGAACCTCAGGGCTCACTGTCTAGCATAGCCTCAAGGCTCTGTTCTCCATATTTCAGTGCGGCACTCCTTGGTCACCCCAGGGTCAGCTCTAGTGAGCCCAGGTGCAGCAGTGGCTGCATTAGAGGGGACAGGTAGCATCGTTGGAGGTGTCCATGCAGTATCATCTCCAACAGGGTACAGAGTATGCTAGCTGTGGGAGCATGGTTGCTTTCATTAAGATTTTAAAGAATGCCTCAGAGAGCTTTGTGGCCCAGGCAGAGAACTGCCACAGGAACAGGGCCACTGCAAAGACCCTCTCCTAGGGCGATGCTCAGTGGAACTGTAGGGATGAGGCCACCACAAAAAGCCCTCACCAGGGCAATGCCCAGTGGAGTCATAGAGGTGGGGCTACTGCAGGTACCCCCAACTTGGCTAATGCCTGGTGGAGCTGTGGATGCAGGTTTACTCCCATAACCCAATTCTGATGGAGCCACAGTCATGCAAGTCTAGCCTCAGGGAGCTGCAGGCACTATACTCCAATCCGTGGGAGTTGCAGCATGGGGCCACTGAGAACCTTAGAAGCCCAAGTCCTACCCCGATGTGTCTAGAAGGTAGGGCATAGGGTCAAAGAAGATGATTCTCAAGCTATAATATTAGTATTTAATGTTGTTTGCCCTGTTGGGTTTTGGACTTTCTTAGGACCAGTTACCCTTTTCTTCCTTCTTATTTCACTCTTTTGGAATGAGAACATCTATCCTATGGCTGGCCCACCACTGTATTTTGGAAACACATACCTTGTTTGATTTCACAGGTTCACAGCTGGAAAGCAATTTGCCTCAGGATGAGGCACTGAGTCTCATTCATATCTGATGCAGATGATATTTAGATGAGATTCTGAACTTTAGACTTAAGTTGATGCTGGAACAAGTTCAGACTATTGGAGCTAATGGGATAGAATGACTGTATTTTGCATGAGAGAAGGACAAAAAATTTGGGGGGTTGGGGTGGAATGTTATGGTCTGAACTTTTGTGTTCCTTCCAAATTCATATGTTGAAATCTAATCCCCAATATGTTGGTATTAAGAGGTAGGGGCTTTGGGAGGAGAGTATGTCGTAAAGGTGGAGCCCTCATGAATGGAATCAATGCCCTTATGAAGGCCTGAAGGAGCTTGGTTACCTCTTTGCCCTTCTGTCATATGAGGACACACAGAAGACTCCATCCTGGTGAGGAATGAGTCCTCACCAGACACCAAATCTGCTGTCATCTTGATCTTAGACTTCCCAGCCTCTGGATCTGTGAACAGTATATTTATGTTGCTTATAAATTACTTAGCATTGTATTTTGTTATAGCAGCCCAAACAAACTAAGACAGTGACTTCTGGCATCTTTTCTGGAAACAACCAAATATGGGGCAATAGTTACAGAATCTTTTCAAAACAAACAAACAAACAAAAAACACCTAATCTAACAATTCTACAAACAGCCAAGTTGACATTCTCATATCTACAAAATATGATAAAATTTATCAGCTGACTACCACAAAAACTGCTCATAACTATGGTCCAGACAACTAAGGAATGAGTTAAAATAAGAAATAAGCAAAAAGAAACATACAGTGAACTACCTCTTCTGTACTTTATACGTACAAAATTCTGAGGTTACAATATTTGAGCCGCTTTACAATAAATATAAATATTTATATATATGTTTATATAAATAAATATCCTGTTATTTTTTTCTATATATTTGGAAAGATATTTTGAGATTATTACTTTGTAACACAGCCTTACTAGATTAGGGAATGTTGAGTATAAACCATTAAGAATTTAGAATTATCTTGCTTGAGTTTCACTGATTGGTGTGTTTGTGTATGTGCATGCACATGTGTGTGTAAAAGATATGAGTGTGAATTTATCAGTAGAACTAGGTTTTCTATGAACTAGACAAAAGCATATTGTTATTGAATGCACCAAAGCAGATAACTTATATTTGATCTGGATGATAATTAAAATGTAATTGAAATGTAGGCATATCCTAGGCAAATCAAGATAGTTATTTTAAGATTAATTTAAATACATATCATTTAAATCCTGTTTCAATGTGATTAAAAATAAACTAGCTACTATATACCCTTATTTGTTATAAGAGCTGAAATATTTTATAAGAAAATAAATTGGTAATTAACATAATTATTGGCTTTAAATTGTGGTTATTTGAAAACACAAAAATAAATCCATGCCTTTCTTTAAACATTAATGATTGAATTAATAGACTGTGGTTATAACATAAATTCAAAGTTAACCAACTTCACTGTTATGTGAATCACAGTAAATGTAATGCATTGTATGTCAATTGAACATGAATTTCAAACTGTGTATGAATTTTAACTACTTAAGCTTCATCTTGCTAAATTACAAACTTGGATTATTTGTTTCTATTAGCCTCTCTCTCATGTGACTATAACACAAAAATGTGATATTACTAATTTTAAAAGGAAAATATCTGGCAAATATTGTAGTTCAGAGAAGCAAAAGAATAGGATGAATTAGAGTCAGGGTAGGCTCCATGGTAGAAATTAAGCCTTTCCTAGGTTAGGAAAAAAAAATCTTATTAAAAAAGATCACCTGTTCTTTCAGTTTCTCCTCTTCCAAAGAGGAGTATAATTTTGGAGGAAAATACTCACTTTTAGAATGAAACCTGGAGGTTTAAGGAAACAATCCACATGACCCTCCAGGGAGATCCAGTGGACCCCAGCACTCTTCCACCTTGGTTGGTGCCCATTGGTCATTCAAAATCTGCCCAGGCCTCTAAAACTATTCTCCTGAAAATTAGACCTGAGTGAATCCACAAACATAAAAGCAGGACTGATGTGAACCTTTGCCGAAAATGTAAATCCAACCTAAATTGCCACCCTGTTTTTTAGGTTAAAAAATTCTGGCAGGGTATTTTTTTTTCCAAATTAATTTTGGATCATAAGATTCTATTAGCCAGTTTTTGCTGGCACCACGATGCTGAAAGGATGACAAGAAATAGGGAGCCTTGGAAATTTTACATGTCTGCCCTAAGAATTCCAGTTCCATTTTATAACCCAGAAAGTCTTAGATCATTTGGATCTGGTTTAGATAAGCTGACTAGAATGAAACCAAATCGGTGAATCTTCTAAGCTTCTCCCAGTCATCCTTCATTAAAAGAGAAGTCATTTTTGCCTTTTATGAAAAGGCAGAGCCAAAAGATCAATATTCACTGGCTTTCCTTCCATCCAAAACTTTTCCCACAACTCTGCTGCCAACTCATGAGCAGGAGTTTCAAGTTCTGCATTGCTGTTTTTCAAATACAGGAAAGTTATATGGGGCCATTCCCTATAGCCTTGATAGGCCCTGTGTTTCCCCTGGGTTCAAAATGTCCCTGTAGAGTTGTGTATATGGGCATCTGTGACAGCTCTGGCACCAGGATGTCTGCCACTGAAGATGTGCTGTGCCATATCTTTGCTGCTGAGGGCTTAAAGAAAATCCTGAAAAGGATGCTGCAAGTTTTATAAGCTCTTTTTGGTCTTCAAACTCTTGCCAGAGTGGCATCTTGGTATCACCCCAAGAGGCTGTAAAAAGGAGATGATATGCATATTCTTACATCTAGATTATTCAAAGCTGTTCTCTATCAACTTTGTTTCTATCAACTTGATAGAGAGAAGCATATTGTAGAGGAGAGATCACTGTCTTCTGCCCTGGATGGTCACACACTGTCTGACTTCCTGGGACATCTTGTCTTTAAGGAGGATTTTTTGGCTTCCCATTAACTTCTGACCAGTGGGAGCCAAGGCAGAGCAGCAGCCTGGGTTAAATTCTAGCCCAAGAAATTACAGACTTCTAGAACATTAGAAGTAGATGCTGTCTTTGAGAGCATCAGGTCCAATATCTTCATTTTATAGAGAGACACATGTGGCTTAGAGAGATTAGGTGACTTTCCCAGAGTCTCACAGTTTGGGTCTGAGGTACAATGAAAGTCTAGGTTCTTTCATGCTTGGCAGCTTCAAATCTGTCCTTGGAGGATGATGGTTTCTTTCAGTCCTCATAAATGAGAAAAGTTCTGAATCACAATCAAGTTGGTACTTTTTGTTTTTTATGTCATTAGAATGCAATTGTTAGTCTAAACCCTTAATAATTTTATAAAGATGGCTTAAAATCTTTAACTTTCACAATGATAATTGAGAATGTCTTAATACACAATTTGGCTAATCTCAAAGAGTCATTGCTTGAGAGCTCATGAAAATCTAGAACGTATATTGTCACAAGGCCCCATTAGATTGTGAGGTCCATGAGAGCAATCAATTATGGCTATCTTGTTCAGGGCCTAGAACAGTGTCTATACATAGTAGATACTTGACAAATATTTGTGCAATAAATTCTTCCTGCTGTATATCTAACTTTTACAGTTTAGCATCTCAAATGCTATTGTTCTTCCAGCAATAACTCATATTTGAAGTTTCTATAGTCAATTTGTGATTCTCACACCCACTTCAATGGAATGTTCCCTACTCTGTGTTCTATGCCTTCATATTTCTTCCTTTGATTTGACTTAACAATCAATTCTCTCATTACTTAGCCTCAATGGTATGCATTTGTCTTAGTCCATTTTTTGTTGCTATAACAGAATATCACAGTCTGGGTAATTTATGAAGAAACAAGTTTATTTAGGTCATGGTTCTGGAGGCTGGGAAGTCCAAGAGCACAGTACTGGCATCTGGTGAGAGGGCCTTTTTGCTGCATCATAATATGACAGAGAGCATCACATGGTTGAGAAGGCAAGAGCTAAAGAACCAGGGAGAGCTCATTTTTAAAACAAAGCCACTTCTATGGTAGTGAACCTACACCTATGATAGTAACAATCCATTCATGAGGGCAGAGGGATTAAATTTCCAATATGTGTACTTTTGGGTGATACCATAGCAGCATTGCTCTATTTTGTGAACTTGTTTTTTGGATTATATTATACACACAGAAAGATGCTCATAAATATGCAGGTTGCTGAGATTTCTCAACATCAACATTATCTATTTTTTAGTGAAATATACAAAAACAATGGTCATGTGAAGTCTCAATGACAAGCCATGTCCCTGTTGTTGAGATGTCAGTCTCTTTTAAAAAAATATGTGCAACAAAATTATCCTGCAAAAACATATGCAAAATGAGCAGACCATGCATAATTTGTTGGAAGAGTTCAGAGGAGAGAGAACATTGAGCTGGAATAATCTTGGAAGGTTTTATAGACGAGAAGGATTTAGACTAGGACTTAGAGAATGGATATGAGTTGGAAAAGAATAAAGAGACAGAAAGAGTGTTTGGTTTAGAAGGACTGAGTAATCAACATTACCATGTTCAACATGAGGCCAGTGGTGAATAGCAAATAGAGCTATATGGAATGAGAAGACTGATGTTTTATATTGTAGAAATTCTGTCTGGAAAGGAAGGATCTTATACTTTATACATATTATATATATACATACACACACACACATATAAATAAAATATACATTATACTAGATGGGTAATTTTTTTAAAAAACTACAATAGGAATGAGCAAAGAGGAGAGGCTGGTTGGGAAGTACAGGTTACTGTGTAGTCTATGGCAATAGCACACCCTGGAAATGTTCAGTGCTCAACCTGTACAAACCTACTTGCTGGTCCTGATGGCGCCTGACCTTGTATGATAGTATCAGGAGTGAAAAGGCAAAGATGTGTGAGAGACTATAAAATACTTAAAGTGTTATTGAATATAGCTTAATGGGTAGTAAGGAATTAAAGGCCAACCATGGCTTAACATGTCATTTCCTTAATAACATTTTAGGCTGAGCTCTTGATGATTTAATTCTAAAAAATAACTTGTGAATTTCACTATGAAGTTGGCCCAGAAGGTGATATATTTTTGGTTAAAGGCTTTTTTGATGAGCCCTAAGAAACAACAACTCCATACTTCTTTCATTTGTAAGCCTGGCCCCCATGTGGAGGTATGGGCTAGGCAAATAAATAACAAGAATAAGAATGTCTTTATTCCTCTCACATTTCCTTGACTTTGTCCTTTGTACCATGGCAAGCTGGAAGGGGACATTGAAGCATTAATCTGGTGTGTGAGGCTCTCACAGTGGCCCCTAAGGAATAATTTTCAATATGCTACACTGTTATGTGAAGAAAGTTTGCAAACCACATCATTTGACTCAATCTCCCTCCAGTAAGAATCAGCAGTGTCAAGTTCAGAGAATCTTCACTAAATCTGAAGAAATATAAGACTTTTACAAACTTTCCACAAAGATTTATTGGATATCCCTTGTGTGGTTACCACTCTGGAGTGTTTGATTGGCCTATAGGTTGGTGCTCAATAAATATTTATTGGATGTAGAATTAAGGAATTAGTGAAAATGTGTGTTTTAGGAGACTAATGTGCTGGATTTGAGAAGAAGGAGGCCAGAGGCAGAGAGAACAGTTGAACTTTTGTTGTAATCCAGACCTTGGATTGTGAAGGCTTAAGTGGGTATGCAAAAGAGAGGGAGGGGAATGATGATTTATGGGAAATGTCAGGGGTTTATTGTGGCTCCTTGGCTATAGGGAAACCAGTAAGATGAAGGGGAGGAAAATAGTCAAAGACAGTTGGATTTTGAATCTGAATATAAGGCATACTCAAGTTGTGGAAAGTGAGCAGGAATAGTATTATTTTTAGACAGGTTTGGTTAGGGTCATGGGAGACGCCTTTGCATGGAGACATCCTGAAAGTAGAATTCTCCCACTAGTGTCTGGGCCAAAGCCTGAGCTAAAAGTGCCTCAATTCATCAATCAATGGAAGTACACATGTCAACCATTAAGATAGACTGACATGTCACAATGCAACATCAAACATTTTAGGTTTAAAAAGAAATTTGTCTGTTTCATTGGAACTCAATAATCAAAATTTCTTTCGTAAAACTGCTGTTTTATTTAAACCCACAATGCATAAAATATGACTACTAAAACAACACATAGATATGGTGTCCAAATCAAGGGCAATGCTGTATAGCAGTGTTTCTCAATCCTT
Source organism: Cheirogaleus major (assembly GCA_963574435.1). NCBI lineage: Eukaryota > Metazoa > Chordata > Mammalia > Primates > Cheirogaleidae > Cheirogaleus > Cheirogaleus major. Next base: position 15,165 of record CAUYPO010054833.1, on the reverse strand, counting down.
TTGTCATTATCATCCCTAAGGAACCTTTTTAGATGGCTTGAGAGTGATGATATTTGGGGTTAAGAAAAAGAGAGAAGCTCATGGGAAGAAGAGTGCAAAGAATAGAAGTCTAATGATAATACCAGGAGGAGGTAGTAAGGGGTAAAAACAGAGATGATGCATTTAAAGGACTGAGAGTATAAGATTTGTGAGTCACTGAGTCGAGGAGAAGAGAGTTTTTAATGAAGAGCTAATAAGAATTGTCAAGTACTAAAGAAAGGTGCGAAACAAAAAAAATCAAGAAAAGTCCACTGGATTAATAGTTTTCAAACTGTACTTATGGAATTTGTGTCTGTGGCCATGAAGATGTGACATATTAATAATTCTATCAGTTTTAAAAATTAAGTGGAAATAATGGCCTGCCCCTAGTTAGTTTGGAGCTCTGTATATATATTAAAAGAAACCTGTTTAGTTTGTAGTCTTTAATGTATTGACACTGGGTAGCTGTATCACAACAAGAATTTAGATATACAGTCTCCTTTTTTAGTAGTAAAGGCTAGTCATTGTTAGCATCAAGGAAAACATAGTCCATCTAAGGTCGAGGCATATTTTCGGCAGGAACTGGCAGTTGTTCACTCATTGGGTGGCTAACAAAGAATTTTCAGTGCAAGGACCAAGGGGGGCTGGTCACTCAGCTCCAGTGTTCAGGTAGCCAATGTGCTCAGCGCTGTGGTTGAACAGGAATGAAGACACATCACTAACCACACAGGGAAGATTTTCAGGCCACTGCCATGTGGGATTTTGTTTATTGGTCAATTTTGCAAACAACTTCCCTCAGGCCAAGCATTCAAGTATTTCAAGCTTGGAGATAATTAGAGAGAGGTGGTTCTGCTTATGCATTGAGTCCTAGATTTGACAGGGTCTGAGAGATCGTCTATTACAGATCCCACCATATGATCTACTCTGCTTTACAGTATTACTGATAGTCAACCAGTTTCTGCTTGATGCTCACTACATGGTGAGGAAGTCTTTTCTGGAATTAATAATCTGTATCTTAGAGCTGTTGCAATTTCCTTGGATAGTGCATAATATCTATTAGACAGTGTTCTTAGCACTTTGTATATATTAACTCATTTAATTTTCACTTTATCTCTGTGTATAAAATGTCCACATAACAAAGTTAACGCAATTATTATCCACATTTTTTAGATGAGGAAATTAAGGCATGTGGTGGTTATATGACCTTCCTGAGGTCAAAGTGTTTGAACCATCTTGGTCTTGCTCCAGGGTGAGCTCATAACTGATGCCGGAGAGGAAAAACTGTTTTCCCTCTACCCATTTTACATTCATTGGCTAGTGCCTGCCAATAATGAAAGACTGATTAACGAGATAAAAATAAATAGAAATTTATTATCATATGCATCGTGCATGCACATGGGAGCACCCAGAGATGAGTAACTCAAGGGGTGGTTAGAACTTGGGCTTATATAGCATCTTAACAAAAAAACAATACATTTTTAGAGAAGTGACAAGACAAAGAAAAAGGACTTTGCGTTTCTGGGGATACAAATTGTGAGAAGGTAAATATATGGGGAAATGAATTGTAAGTAAGGGCTAATTTTAGCAAAGTTTGTTATGTAAATGTCTCTGGTGCCATCCCTGGACCAATAAGGGTCTAGAACTATCTCTGGTGATTAACTTTGCCTTCCTGGTAAGAGAGGAGAAGGGGGACACCTGACAAATTTATATCTTACTATTTAAGCCAATAGTGGGAGGGCAAGAGATTTTCTTGTATCTGCTTCTTAATAATCCTTATGCTAAAGTGGGCATGTTTTGGGGTGACAATCCTTCACTGGTTTTCTCTAATGTTTAATTCTTCTTGCTAGTTATTCAAATACTTGAAGGCAGTTATAACTTTCCTAAGCATTCTTTTCCTAGGCTAACTGTCCCCAGTTAATGCAACCATTTCTTTTTTCCATGCTGTGATTGTGATCTTTCAGAAAAGCACAATTTAGTTCATAATTGTCTCACTTAAAACTAGTATTGAGAACAGAAAATAGACACAGACTCCACGAGGGTCTGAACAATGCACAGAATTGTGTGGACTCATGCAATGGTTAGGTTCTGGAACCAGCACGCAAGGTGAAAATTGAGTGTTGCCAAATAACCCTCGAGAAAGGCCTTGACTAACTCATAATGGAGAGTACACATGACATTGTGTGTACAATCCTGTGCAGGAATTCTTCTGTTCATTAACTTTTGAGAACAATTATGATTGACTAAGGCAGGAAGGAAAGGAAAGTTGATGTGCAGATGCCTGGGCATTTAAAACATTCTGCCTTTAAGGTGATAATCAATTTCCCAGTAATGGATGAAGGATGGGTAGAAAGCACTCAATTGCTCTTGTTTGCCTGCAATATTACTTTATTCTGATTAACTGTTAAGCTCTATAAGTTAATATATATATATATATATATATTTGTGTTGCAGTGAGTATTGAATAAGAAGGGAGGGAAGGGTAGGTTCTAAAATCAGTTTGTAAGTTCAATATAATTGCAGGCCTTACCACTCAGCATGCATTCTCAACAGGAAAGATACCACTCCCAAAGGGACAAGAACTGTTTTTTGGTGGGCAAAAATTTACTCTTTTAACATAAGCCCAGACATATACACAATACATAACGAGATATACAATATATCTGTGGTATTAAAATTTCATGGGGCAAGTGGCAATTATGAAAACATGTCTGAAAAGGCTCCTTCAGGTGTAATGGTGACAAAAGGACTGAGCAACACTGCTATATGGCATTGCCCCTTGATTTGGACGCCATATCAATGCAGTTCAAAATTGCATTTGATGTTTTAGATGTCATATTGCATCAATTCTGGGTTTAAATAAAACTCGGTTTTACAAAGAAATTTGATTATTGGGTTATGATGAAACAGACAAAAACGTTTTCTACTTAAAGTGGTTGATTTTGTATTGTGACATGTTGATCCATCTTAATGGCTGGCATTTGTAGTTCCATTGATTGATGAATGGAGGACACTTTGAACAAGGCCGCGTGGGTGTGTTTGCTCAGCAAATATAGGGCTTTCAGCTTAAAACTCTGCTTTGTGTATATGCATGCAGAGGAAGGTGAAGATGAATTCATTTGCTTTTGGTTTTTGATTTATGAGACCATATATTTCACCCCTGATATTGCATTGAAAAAAAAATCCTATGACCATGACTAATTCCAGCAAAAGGTCTCTAAAATATATCTCAACCCTATCATTACCATCGCCAAAAAATAAGCTCAAAGCTCACACCCTGTTGAGAGGGAAGACGTTGTTTCAGTATGTTTGTTTGCAAAGGATGGAACATTTGGCTTTTGCAAATGTTTTTGTGATTCTTTTTGGTAATAGATAGTTATTCTCCCCCCTCACCTAAAAACTGGCATCAAATTCCTTTTGGGGGTGGGTGGGAAATAAACTGTCTAGGTAAGACAAAATACTATTTGCATGCTAAAATACCATTCAGTTGTAAAATACTATGTCCCAGGGAGACTTTGGAAGGAGAGGGCAGAACAATGTAAAAGCTAAATTGGTCTGTATAAGAAAATAGGATGCATTTATCCTGCTTAACACTTCTGGAGAAGAAGGGAAAGAGAGAAGGACATGACAGGATTGAGATGGTCTCTTGTGACTGCTACTTAAAGAAAGGAGTAGCTGGATAGAATGGCCACGCCATTATTTTTAAAGAACCTCAACATCTATCTTCCAAGGCTCAGTGGTAAATTATAATCCCTCCTCTATTATCTATCATTTCAGTGTATTATTTTAAAATGAAAAACATTTCTAATAATTATAACGGACACTCATGTGTGCACCAAGACAGAACAGATGTTAATATTTTGTATATTTGCTTCAGATCTGTTTTTACTTTTTTAATAAGCCTTACAAATATAGCTAAAACTCTCTCTCTAAACTCTTCACCTCCTCCCCTTGTTTCTCTTCCAGAGGTAAATAATTTCCTAAAATCCGTGGATATCACTGTCTAGTTTTTTTAAAAGTATATATTCACTATATCTTCATAGATATATACATATCTTCATTAATAATATTCACCATTATTTTTTTGTATTAAAATTTTTATATATGTGCTATCAAACTGCATGTTTGATATCAAAATAACTTGTTTTATGTGACTTGTTATTTTTATTCAACATTATGTGTTTGAGTTTTAGCCATGTTGAGACACATAATCCTGATTTGTTCATTTAACTCCACTGTGATATCAATTATATGCATAAACCTAACTTCATTTATCACTTCCCCTGTTGAAAGAGGTTGAACTGTTTTCCTTTTTTATTTTTTTTGCCTTCCATCAGAAGAAGTAAAGAGGGACCCCCTGGACCCCCCATTTCTTTATCTCACAATACTCACAGACTTGCTGTCATTATCTGCCTTCTAATAAGTCACTGTGTCCTTTATGCCTGTTTGTGTCCATCATCATGATAAGGCCCAGACTCCCAGGTCCCCTTTAACTCCCGCAGGACCGTCCCTCTCACACACCCACACACCCTGAAGTCCTTCCACTTTGCCCCCTGGGACCCACTGCCCTTTTCTTGAATTTTCAAGGATATGTACTCAACCTTTTCTCCAGAAGTTCATTTTTCTGTAATAAATGAAACCTGGGATCCTTCCTGAGCTCCCTGACTCCCCTGCATCCTTTCACCCAATAGCTATTTCCTCACTTAACTTAGAGGTGGGGTTCTTGGCCTCCTTGCGTCCCATTGCAATTCCCAGACCATTCGCCATCCCTCATTAACAAGAACCTCATGTGGAACTGGAATGCCATCTGGCAGTCACACTGTATATACTTCCCTGTCCCATTTTCTCTCTTGCATTCTTCCAGATAACAATTTTGCATCTTCTCCTTCCTCAAATCTCCAATTCTTCTTCCCCGCTCCTCACTCTGGGTTGATGCCCTCATTTAACTACTTCATGGAGAAAACAGAAGGGATCAGAAGAGGACTTCCACAGGCTCCCATTCACATACACCTAGCTGTTCCTCCTTAGAACTCTATCCCTCCAACCTACTCAAGGCCATGGCTCTAGAAACTCCCCACCCCTCCCTTCTTGCATCATTTCCTCCTCTCTAATGCATTGCATCTTCCTTTTAGTATAAAGCATACTTTTTTTTCCATCTACAAAAATAAAAACCTCTTGCCTATCAGGCCTAGTTCTCTGCTCAGTTCAAAGCAAACTCCTGAAAATAGTTTTCTTTACTAAGGTCTCTGATTTCTCTTTCCCTACCCTCTTTTAAAGCCACTATACTTAGGCTTTTGCCCATACTACACCTCTGAATTGGAATTTTTTCTATACATAATCAACATTAAATTTCTTACTAACTGCAAATAAGAAAGCTTCTAAAAAATAGCTTAGTCACATAGGATGCATAAACAATTAACTAAATGTAAACAGTTGCAGTAAACACAATAACCATTAATAGCTACTTGCACACTCTGAAAATATGGGTTTAGCTTTGACTGCCAATTACTCACCCTATAGGGAGTTGGAAGTGTTCACCAATAGAGGTGGCTAGGTCAGTATCATAATGACTGACCACTGATTGGTTGATTCATTTGTTCATTTGGCTACTTTTTTAGTTCTTAACTTAATAATGCACTGTACATTCTGCATTTTTTTCTTTGCCCTTCTGCCCATCCCCCACAATCTTTTTGTCATCTTCTCTTATCAGTTTGTGAATGTCCTGTGGGGCTTTCAAATCCTCTCATGGAACCTCTGCATTCATTCATAAGGATCTTTCCATGGAACTTTGCTGTCCTACCTACAAATCCTGGCAAATTCTGTATTTTACTGTCCATCTTATTTTCCTTATGAGTTTTATTATATCATCCTGTACAGAGAGTCATCCATCCTGTTGCTCATTCTTGCTGCTTTTGCTTAAAACAGGGAGATTTTTAAAGACCACTTCATTATCATATGAATAAACTAGGGACTACACTTATTTTACATTTAGTCCAAGCATTTAACAACACTGTGGTTTTCTGTTCTTTTCTTACTTTTGCACTCTGTGCATTTTATTTTCTTTTTGCCACATTTCCCTGTCTTTGGGTCCAATTTGTGTACTATTATTTCCTAGTGGACCACGCTCTCACCCCTAATACAGCTTTGGGAATCTTCACTAGAAACTGCCTTCTGTTGTAAGTGGTACTGGTATACATCTTAATTAACTTCAGAATGGGAAAAATTATTTATTTTTCATTAAGGATTCCATTGATTTGGAAGAAAAGAACTAGTTTTCTGAGATAGAACCATCAGGAAGATCATCTCTCCATGAAAAAGTAGTCGTGTGTCAGTATGGTTTTCTGGGTCAGTCTCATCTGATGCAAAAGAACTGGAGATGTAGATGCACAGAGGATTTTAAAATTCTTTATGGAACAACTTTTTGCATGCATCAAACAAATATGTGTTTGCCAGGCAATCATCATCATCAAGCACTTATTTATTGAGGGCTTTGGACACCCAAAGAATTTTATTTTTTATTTTTAGAGAGAGGGACTTGCTCTGTTGTCCAGGTTGGAGTGCAGTGGTGTGATCATAACTCACTGCTGTTGTGAGCTCCTGGGCTCAAGAGACTCCCATGCCTCAGCCTCCTGAGTAGCTGGGACTACAGGTGCACGCCACCATGCCTGGCTAATTTTTAGTTTTTTAAAAAGTTTTTGTAGAGATAGGATCTTCCTATGTTGCCTAGGCTGGTCTTTAACTCTTGTCCTGAAGTGATCCTCCCACCTTGGCCTCCCAAAGCTGGGATTACAGGCATGGGCCACTGTACCTGGCTTAAAGAATTTTGAGAAGTTTATACACTATATCCAATTTTTTTAAAGGCAACACCTAATTTCATTATATGTTATACTTTATAATTGAAATTTGTATTACTGAAAATAGTTTTATTAACTCTGCTTCTGTGTCATCAACTTTTATGTCATGGACTTTTTGCTCTGTGGGTTATGCAAGTTTCTCTGGAAGTCTGTAATTTGGAGGACTCTGGCCTCGGCATGCTGTGCATGTGCTTCTGGAACAGTCTGATTTCCTTCTTTGCTTGCTGTGGAGTCTCTGCAAGTCTTCAAGTGTCCAGTATTTGGCACCTGTACGGCTAGAAGGAGGCAGCAGATAAACATATTTTTGTGTGTTAGTTCTGTGAAATATAGTTTTAAGGTTTTGTCAGCACTGCTATGCTGCCTAATGGACTGAAACCCATTATATATATATTTTTTCTTATTGTGATCACTTGCTCTATACTCAGAGACTTCTGTGGACAGCAGTCTCAGATGGCGCAGTAAGGGTGTTACTATGGGCAGGGCTCTGTGACAGAGGGGACCGACAGACAGAGAGGACAGATCCATGCAGCTGACCAGTGACTACAGGGCAGGATGGGGTGACAGTGAGGGCCAGCGGGAGACTCTTGTGCTCCTGACTCGGGATCCATTCTGCATGCTCATAGGCTTTAGTCACGTGTTGGCTCACCGCCAATTGGCTTCATTTCATATTATTTCCTCCAGGCCTGGGCTGATGAGAATAATGCAGCTGTATTTTGGATATTTTATTTATGAATAATCAGGACAACATTCTGGCATAACACATATCTGTGGAATCCCCTTTTAGTAAAAAACAAAAACAAAAGCAAATAAACCAATAAAATACACGTTTATATGTTAACTTTATTCTAAATATTCTATAAGCTACTAATTAACTAGTTATCTGTAAAATGCTATTTGTCTTTCAGAAATAACTTTTCTTTAGAATGCATACACATGTACATATGTGTATATATACATAATACATATATACATATGTAACATGTATGTGTGTATATACATGATTTATAACTGAAAGGTGTACTACTGAAAACAGAGTACTATATCTATTACTCATGTTTATGAAATGTCTCCCCCAAAGATCTATGTTTATGATTATGGGAAACATGATGAAATGGTCCAGCAAATTCTTTAGTGGGAGCTACACAGATGCAAAATTAATAAAGAACGGATTTCCTGAGTAGAACTATTTTCATTGCTTGAGGGTATCTGTATACTGAAGAGAAAGAATCAAAGCATTAGCTGTTAACCATGAATATTAGTTCTAGGGCCATTTAAATTTAAGCAGTTCAGGTCAACCAAACAAAACTTCCTAAATATCCTCATAAGAATGAAGCAGATTTCAATTCTGTTTCTTGTTAGGCAGAAAATTCAAAGGGGAAATATTATATTTCAGATGTTTGTCAGTCATTCATTCAAATACTTTGGATATTTATTATGTGCAAAACAATGAACTATATTAGGTGCTACTAAGTCTTTTCCCTTGGATTAAAAATCACGAAGAGATAATGAATGCAAGAAACAAGATGTGCATTAAAAATTAGACTAAATCATCAAGTGAACATTACTATGACATCATGAAAGTACATTTATTTTATTATTATTATTTTTAATCATTTAAATTTTTTTTATTTTTATAGATTTAGGGGGTACGAATGCAGTTAAGTTACATGGATATATTGCATAGTGGTGAAGTCTGGGCTTTTAGTGTATCCATCACCTGATAGTGTACACTGTACCCAGTAATTTCTCATCTCCCCTCTCACTCTCACCTTCCCACCCTTCTGTGTCTCCAGTGTCTATTATTCGACTCTCTATGTCAATGGTTAAACATAATTTAGCTCCTTTTTATAAGTGAGTACATGATTTTTTATCTTTGAGTTATTTCACTTAAGATAATGGCCTCCAGTTTCATCCATGCTGCTGCAAAAGACATGACTTCATTCTTTTTTATGGCTGAATAGTAGTCCGTGATATGTGTGTGTATACATATATATATATACATATATATGTATATATGTACACACACATATATATATATAGAGAGAGAGATACACACACCACATTTTCTTTATCCAATCATTTGTTGATGGACACTTAGGATGATTACATATCTTCGCTGTTTTGAATAGTGCTCTGATAAACACATGAGTGTAGGTATTGTTTTGATTTAATGGTTTCTTTTGCTTTGGGAAGATACCCAGCAGTGGGATTGTTGGATCAAATGTTAGATCTATTTTTAGTTCTTTGCGAAATCTCCATATTATTTTCCATAGAGGTTGTACTAATTTGTATTCCCACCAAGAGTATGTAAGCACTGCCTTTTCTCACATTCTCACCAACATCTGTTATTTTTTGTCTTTTTAATAGTAGCCATTCTGATTGGTGTAAGATGGTATCTTACTGTGTTTTTAATTAGCATTTCTCTGATGATCAGTGATGTTGAGCATTTTTTCATATGTTAGCTAGCCATTTCTATGTCTTCTTTTGAAAAATGTCTGTTCACGTCTTTTGCCCACTTTTTTAGTGGGTTATTTATTGTTGTTGTTGTTGACTTGTTTGAGTTCCATTAGATTCTGGATATTAGTCCTTTGGTGGATGCATAGTTTGCAAATATTTTTTCCCATTCTGTAGGCTATTTGTTCATGCTGCTGATTCTTTTGCAATGCAGAAGCCTTTTAGTTTAATTAAGTCCCATTTGTTTATTTTTTGTTTTTGTTGCATTTGCTTTTGAGGTCATGCATTCTTTGCCTAGGCCAATGTACAGAAGAGTTTTTCCTAGGGTTTCTTCTAGTATTTTTATAGTTTCAGGTCTTGCATTTAACTCTTTAATCCATCTTGAGTTAATTTTTGTGTATGGTGAGAGATAGGGGTTCATATTCGTTCTTCCACATATGGCTATCCAGTTTTCCCAGCACCATTTATTGAATAGAGTGTCCTTTCTCCAGTATACAGTCTGTCTGGAAAGTATCTAGCCATTGTTAATATAATGAGAATGGTTTAAGCAACATCAATGTAACCTGGCAGTCAAGGAAAGTGAACTGGAATGCACATACGTGAACAATGACGACTTCACTATACTAGTCAGTGGGGAGCTAGATGCCATTGAGCAAGTATGTGTACTATGTGGCCATCATATTCAAAATGAGTGAGTGAGTACAGCAATGAATCTGCATCAAATTTTATGTTAAGCTTGAACATTCCTCCAAGGAAACTATTCAGATGATTCTTTTGGGGGGGCTTTTGGGGATGATGCAATGAGTGCAGCACAAATAATAGTGTGACACAAATGTTTCAAAGATGGTTGAAAATCTGTTGAAAGTGATCCACATTCTGGAAGGCCTGCAACAAGCAGAACACGTGAGATTGTTGAACTTGTACAGGTTAGGTTAAGAGACACTGGGAGAAATGTGTGAGGTCCCAAGGTGTCTACTTTGAAGGAGACTGAGGTATCATTGTCCTATGTACAATGTTTCTTGTATCTTGTAACTTTTCCAAAAAATGTCTCTATTTTTCTTATTACATGGCTGGATACTTTCTGGACAGATCTTGAATGTTTTTGTCAATTTTGTCTAAGATCAGTTGGCTACAGATATGTGGCTTTATTTATGGGTTCCCAATTCTGTTCCATTGATTTATGTGCCCAATTTTATATCAGTATCAAGCTGTTTTGGTTACTATAGACTTGTAGTATAATTTGCAGGACAATACATTTAACTGATGAACAACAGAGAAAAAAGTAAATAATGTAAGGAAGATAAGGAAGATAATATCATGTAATAATTAAGAGCACCCAGAATCAACCAGGTTTAAATTCTGGGTCTGTCATTAATCTGCTGTGCTGCATTGGACAAGTCACCAATACTCCCTGTGGCTCAATTTTCATACCTGTAAAATGAACATAAGAATAAGACCGATCTCAAAGGGTTTTTCTGAAGATGAAATGAGGAAGAAAAGTTACTAGCTGAATATCAGGACTATAATAGTATTTGATAAATGGTAGGTGCTACTACTACTACTGCTACTATTATTACTACTACCACTATTATTATTACATATAATGATGAAATATTTTAGGAAAAGGTGATCTCAAACAAAATTTGTTAAGAGACAGAAAGAAAGATATACATAGGTTAAAAGAATAAGATAATGAAACTAAGAATACAGTTTCCGCCTGACAAAACATCCAGAAGCAAATGCTCAGTCTTGGAGTTCTCAGAATGCAGCATTTTTTTCCCTCCCTGCCTTCTTCCTCATGCCCACCATTCCTAAACATCTCCAGGGACTTAGTATATCTTGCTATTTTGAGAATCTCTTTGTCCTTTTTGTCAGAGGGATCCAGTCAGCAAGTAGTTGCTATTGGACCAGAACATGAGACTCTCATCCAGGCTTAGGTCTCTATGGCAAAGAAAGCTCATTCCTCTTTTAGGAGAGAATTTAGCCCTGTGATTCTACAAAAGGAATGTATCTTTTATAGAAAATCATATTTAAAGGTCTCAGTCATTGTATTTTAGATTCAATAAAATGGTTATATTTAAAACTCCTTTCTTGGACAATAAAACTAACATTTTTCCTACAATAGAATGACCCAATGAAATATGCATACATTTAACCTGATCACACTGGTTGTTTTCTTGCATTTTTAATTGAAATGGTGGGAAGACTGAATAATGAATAATCTCTGGAGATAAGACAAAGTTTAAAAACTTAAGCCTAATATATGTAATTATTGCCTCTTCCTAAATTTTAATTAAACAGCAAGAATATCTTAATCAGTAGTCTGAAATTGTGTATATACATGAGGAATTTTCTCAAAACTTCTTTAAAAGGCAGTCATATTCTCCTTGACAGTCCTTTTTCTTCTTTGCTTTTTCTCTCTGTCCTATTTGAAGTGCAGATATGATACCTGAGGCCCTAGATGCCATCTTAAACCTTGAGGAGGTGGGCCATACACTCTGGATGGCAAAGCTGTCCCTGAAGCCACTGTGAGACTGAGCCTTTATACCACGCTCTTAATAACTAAGTCTAGACTTTCACATGAGAGAGAAATAAAGTTATCTAGCTATGACACAGATATTTTGAGCTAGAATCAAGCCCAGTCTTAACTAATATGAGTATATTGCCCAAGGTCACACAGTGAGTGAGTGGTAGAGCTGATATTCAAACCTTGGTTTGCCTGGTTAGAGACAGCATAAGTACATTACCCATGGTATTATGCTAACCTTGGGAGTAAAGAAAGGCTCTTCACTCTACAATATTAGATATTTAAAATAGGTGCACTTGATCCTGGAATAGTTAATGTTTTGTTTCCAATGAGTCTGTCCTTCTAATTAGATTTGACTCTGGCTAATATTAAATTGGGTTCTATACCTCAAGCACATACACATAGTTTTTAGCAAGAGGAAGGGGCTAAATAAGGCCAGTTTGACCTTAAATTGTTGTTGTAGATGCTTGGACAACATGAACAAGGCTCACCAAAGCCCTTAAAAATTAGATTTGCATCAAAATAATTTCCAGCTGCCTTCTTCATTCTTCATTTGCGTTAAGGGAAATGTGCCTGAGGGACTTGTTCTATGACAAGCTGGGGTCTGTATCTGCACATGAAAACTATATTGCTAGGAGCCACATTACATTACCTGCATAATTAAAATACTAAAACCATGTAACATTTCTTTACCTATTTTAAATAAATGGATTTTGGATCTCAATTATCTGCAACATATCTCAGTTTTAAGTCCAGCATTCCAAATTATAATGATAATGAACTTATTTAAAGATAGTGCAGCAGAAAGGATAGAAAATAATCATTGTAGATAATTTGATTTCATAGCCCAACATCTTAAGAGAACTAACTGAAAAGTTTATAAATTCATAAGAGTTCATAAAATGAACAGACATAATGAAGTTACACATATTGATAGTTTTCTGTATAATTGACATAATCATTTAATATGGTGGAAAAATCCTATTCATGTTAGCAATCAAAAAACAAAACAAAACAAAGCAATTGAAAAATGTAAAGAGTAACTTTATCAATAAATATATTGGACTTTTAGGAAGAAGAGCTATGAAGCTGTCCCCAAAGGAATTGATTTTATTTAAAACAGAGTATCTGGAAGTTCAACCCTATGGGCACTCTTGAAAGTCACAGATTCCCCTTAATTAAGAGTAGTAAGCATAGTCATAGGTCAGTTAGTTCACCAGAGAGAACCAGGGAGGGAGACAGCTAAGAAGAATCCTCTTGGGCCCAAAAGGAACCTTAAAGACTGGCCTCAAAAAAAAAAAAAAGAACAAACTCTGGAGCATTTTGTGCCTCTCCAGGTATTGTAGAAAATAATAATCTGTAGGCAATTAGTAAAGTCTAACAGCTGGGTGTGATACTAAATGAGACAGACATTACTAGAGAGGTCAGAAAAGACAGTCCCAGAGCCCTGTTGCTTTGGTTGCCCCAAAATATGTCAGCCATGAAGTTAATCTAAAATATTCTTCATTGGTAATCTCTCGAGATTCTTGACAAAATCCAATGCAAATTCTCTCTGAAAGTACGTACCTTTTCCCTAGGCTTCAGTGAATTCACAAAAATGATTTTTCAAAGAGACAGTGTATCTCATAGTCAAAAATTATTACGCTTACCTAGTGCTCAGATCTGGGTTTCTAAATACTATTCTTTTCTTAAAAAAAATAAGGTTCAGTGGAGAAACAGTTGAGCACAGGCCTGGAGCAGGGCAAGTAAACAATCAATCTTTTGTGTGAGAAAATTAGAAAGTGGGCCATAGGAAAAGAATGCTGAAGCCTGCTTAGAGGGGCTTCCACCAGTTAAATCAGGAGACATTTGAGCAAACGAATGATTGTTGACAGTAATGAATTATAGTACATTCAATAAAAGAATCGAGAGTCCATGCTGATAATTAAAAAGTACAGATGAGTAATAAATATAAATAATAAAGGAGGAAGAAGTTCTATTTTTTTGTTCATTTGTTTATATTCTATGAAATTTCAGATAAAAACTAATAAATATTGAAGACATGATAGAATTCATCATTTTGCCACCAGGATAGAAATAATTGGTTTGGGTAAGAATTATCAGTGGAAACTGAAGTTATTGAAAGTTTGTTAGGTAACTGGATCCTTAGTCTACCAGCATCTTCCCACAAGTTATTTATTAATTAGAAAGTTATAAGGTATCTTTAGAGTGGAGAAACGTGGCAAACACCACCCTAATTAACTGATTAAAGTTAGCATCACTAAAAATGGAGCCAACTGGACTCATATGCCTCTTGATGAAGGATGCAGATCACTTATGTCATATTCCTACGGAAAATGCATAACCTGAAACCAGTCAAGGGGAAACAATCAGACAAAGGCAAATGCGGGACATTCAACAACTCGGTGAGACCGTGCTCTCCTGTGAACTCTGCTTCCTTCTCCTCTCTCCCATTCCATAAATCATCTCGTCCTGCTGATTTCACCTCCAAAATATTGCTAGAATCCATTCACTTCTCTCCATCCTCTCGGTTACATCATGTCCCCTAATTGCTAAAACAGTTGCTGGCTGTTTTCCCCTTAAATCCATGCTTCACAGGTTAGCCGGAGTGATCTGTCTACAGTATAAATCTGATCATGCCACTCTCCTGCTTAAAAACGTTTCAGTGGCTTTCAGTGGCTCTTAGAAGAAATGCAGACTCTTCAATCTGTTTAACAAAGCCAGTCCTGTTCTGGCAACTGCTTTGTCTCCTGGCTGTATTCTCTGATACTCTTCCTTTGCTCTTTGCAGCATCTCTCAGTTTCCAGAGTAAGATAGGTTCTGCTTTGTGCAGGCTTTTAGCCATGCCTGGATTATTTTCTCTTTCTGTGCTTTCTACCCACTAGAGATGAAGGTGTCTAATAAGTCAGTACATGTTTTGAGAAAGCCACTACCAGAGTAGACAGCATTTAGCAAGCACTCAATGAATAACGGTCTCTCTTCCTTTTCCTCTGGTGACAGGAGAGGAGATCATGGACTTTAATTAGAGCAGGAACAACTCAGGTTACGGATCAGAACTTCCAAAAAGTAATTAATTGTGTTAGCCTAGGATAGAGAGAGAAGAAAAGTCCTCCCTCTACAGATTACTAAGAATGATGTTTCAATTTAGTCCTACGTAGAAGCAAGAAAATGAACTAAATGACCTCTGGAGTTACCTCCTACCTCCTTTACACCATTATTCTAAGAAAAGGTGCCAGGGAGAAAATTGCTTTCATCCACACCTACTTCTTAAAATTCAATTTTTATATTCTCTCCTACATCTCCATTTACATGTAC
>CAUYPO010054832.1:0-47517 GCA_963574435.1 Cheirogaleus major | reverse complement strand
CCAATTAATTGCTTTCTATTTATAGTAGAGACGGGGTCTCGCTCTTGCTCAGGCTGGTTTTGAACTCCTGAGCTCGAGCGATCCGCCCACCTCGGCCTCCCAGAGAGCTAGGATTACAGGCGTGAGCCACCGCGCCCGGCCCTAGATCATTTCTTAACCTAGGATAAAGAAATAAAATGAAGACAGGTCTAAGAAATAATAAAGTAGTCCTGCTTGACTGCTTAAACCACAAGAAAATGAATATCATTGTCACTTACAGCTTAAATGCATTAGAATGAAAACTATCCATTCATGTTTGGGGACTGAGAGAGTAATGACATACTCATTATCTGTGTTAACTAAATTTGATTACTCATCTTATGTTGGAGTATGATGACAATTTCTCAGTAAATATATAAAATAGACTAAATCATGTTTTTCAGTCAGAAAGCAACTGCTAAATATTTAAGGGTACAGAGGGTTTTTACTAAGTTGAAGATACTGAATTTCATTAAATGAACAATAACAATCTCTAGTTACTATTTTGTATTTCATTGAGACACTTTACATCAGTGAATAACAGGACTCAGTGATCTGGTTTATGTTCTTAACACATTGACTAACACACTAGAAAAATTTTTTTTTTCCTTCGGGCCATGGTGTTTTATTATGAAAATAGAATAAAAACCTTGAAAACAAAACAATACCTTCTAATTTAATGAAAAATTTATTTTTTATTGTTTTCTGTGAGTGAGTTATATGCAATTAAATAGTCAATATTAATTGTAACAATAAGAAAACATCAACGAATAAGATTTTACAAAGCAACTGCAGAGTTCTGCCCAGGGGGGCAACCCATCACGTAACACATATGCTACAGCATGGCTGCATGAGTTACAGCTCCCAAGGTAAAGAGAGGTGTGAGTTACATAAGCTTCACAAGGCCTGGGCTCAAAATTAGTGTGAGTTAAATACAACTCACATGGCAGTAATGTGTTAAATTAAATTATATAACAAAATACCCAGGTTAAAAAAAAGACAGAATAATTAATCCTAAAGAATTATCAACAGTGTTTCAGATAATACAGTATTATCAATAATGCCTTGCCCATCTAAAAACTGCCATCTGGAAATATCACCAATACAGAACACATATAAGAAACAAGAAGCTGGCTTTTAGTCCTCAATCCCCAACTATTCAAACAAGGGTGAGAAATGAGCAGTTAAAATAAACGTTAAAGTCAATGTATTACAACTAAAATATGTTGCTCAGAGGAAAAGTTCTCAAGCCTTTATTCAGTACTTATTTTATGCATATCTATTATAATCAAAACTTAGATGTTTTCACGAGCTATAAGAGATAGACTACAATGTAGGCACACTGCAACTGATAGTCTCCTAAGAAGAAAAAGACAGAAACCACAAATTACAAATTCAAAAACAAGGGTCTGAAACCAGTTCATAAATTGCGAAAACATCTGTCATATAGTTTGAGGTTATCACAAGTGCCTTATAAAAACCAATTCATATAAATGATTCTATGTAACCAGAAAATATTAAATATAATTAGAATGATGTATTTAGCAAGGCAGAGATTTTTAAAGAATATATAACAGAAAAATATGTGCAATATGTAAGAAAAGATTGATATTCTTTATACATAAAGAATTCTTACTAATTAACAGAAGAACGGGCAAAGGACATGACGAGACAATTCAGGAAAAGAGAGAAAGAAACGCAAATGATATATAAATACGACTTCTTCACGTATTAAGGAGACTTTTTAAAAATTATATTATTAATTGTTGGCAAAGGTACAAAGGACATGCTCATTCTTTGGTGGTAGCAATGTAAACTAGAAGTAGTACATCTATCGTGTAAAATAATTTATCAGTATGAGTAAAAGTCTTAAGAACATTCATACCCTTTAATATAACAATTTTACTTCTAATAATTTATTACATAAAATAGTCACAAATAAAAAATTTATGAATAAGGATTACAGATTATAAATATGAGCACTTCCTCTTAACTTTATGAAATATTTTATGAGCACACTGCTAAAATCTTAAACAATTCTGAGTACATGGAGTAAAATATGAAATTCCTTCAGATTCCTCCCACAACCATCCTCACTCCAGTGGTGACACTGCTAATAATTTAGTGTTGTATGCATAAAAATAAGTCTTTACATTTTTCTCTAATATAATGGGAGCTAAACTACAAACATTGCCATATAAACAAGATCTTTCCATGTTACATATACAGGTCAACCATCTTTATTTAACATCTGCAAAGCATTTCATAGTAACTTAACCAGTTTCCTTCTCAGAGACACTTAGTTTGTTTTCAATATTTTGCTATTATAAACAAGACTTCAATTAACATTATGATACCTACTTTGGTTTACAAGTACAAGTATTTCTTTATGATATTTCTCAAACTACATTTGCTGGATCAAACAAAAGTATAATTTCTATATTTAATATTGCCAAACTGTACTTCAAAACAGTTTACCAATGTAAATGCCCACTTGATAACATTTTTTAATTTTCACCAAAGTGATGGGTGAAAAATGCTGTCTCTTCATTTTCATGCATATTTCCCTGCAGTATGGTTGAGCATTTAATGGCCATTTCTATTTCTTCTATGAGTTAACTGTAGTTTTCTAGTAGTTTTCTAATCCATAAGTTTTCAGCTTAATCACTAAGAAAGTTGTTTAAATTTTAAACTCTTTAGGTTTGTCATCTACGAGTAGTAACAAAGCTATAGAAAAGTCAACAATTTCCTGAAAATAATTTTCCCAGGTCCTTAAGATTTAAAAATCTCACTTTTAACACTTTACATAAAACAACAAACACATTTAGATTTAATTTTTTAAAACTTAGTTTGAGGAATTTAAAAATTTGTAAATGTAATAAAATACCAGAGAACAGTAATGCTGCATAATAAAGTTCTAGAGGGAAAGAGAAGGATGGGAGAGTTGAAATACACAAACTACTTTCCCTGCCTTTGTACTGCTACTATATGCCAGTTTCTGTCTTACAGTAAGATAGAAACAGGTCAATAAGATGATTCTGAAACAATAGGGACAGCAGAGCTGAAAGGTGTTTTAAAGCCCACAAAAACTCTACAAAGTGAACAATCAAGAATTGACTATATAAACAGAGATTTTGAAACTCACCATCTCTATTAGTTTCCCATTCCACATTTTCTTCTTCACTTTCTGGAGTTCTCTCCTTAGTGATCTTTATGTCTTCCTTTTCCCTATGTCTCCCTCTTGAAGATTCTTTCTAAAAAGCACATACATGTATTCAGATTACTACATTTTAAAAAACTATATGAAGTAGTTATTACAATACAGAACATTTTAATTTCATTCAGATTTGTTTCATCAAAGAATTAGGTTTGTAAATATTCACTTATCTTCTAGGTAGAGGTAGTGACAAGTTCTGGTTTAGCACCACAATGAAAAGACTGTATTTTACTAAAGAACAGAAACCCGGTAAATGTAAGGAGTAGCTAAGATTTAAAAATATACAATGCAAATCTAATACTTTAATAAGTATTTAATATTCTACTACATACTAAGTTTCTATATGAAAAAATCACTGGGGAAAAGACAGTTTAAAATGGATAAAAGACAACAGAAGAAGTTGAAAGTGTCAATATTTTAAATTGTTTAAAAAGGGCTAAACCATTCACTGTAGACTTCCAAAAATAATCTAAGACTTGTCATACACTAAAATAATAACTATTTTCCTACACACTTAAGGATAAATCCAAACTCATTTAAAAAAAGATTTTACCTATATTGATGAAGCCAAATGGTACCTAAAATAGTCAGTAATTAGCCCTTAATATTGTAGCTAAAAAACAAGTTTTATACTTTATTCCAGGTAAACAGTAGCCTATACACAAAACAAAACAACAATAATTTGAAATAGCCTATTGCATAAGACTCCAAACCACATTTTACTAGGTAATGAGAAAATAAAGTAATCAGTGTTTTATAATTGTTATCTTTCACCACAGTGAAATTCTTTATTAACACTCTAATTACTGACTATGAAAGACACTGATATACAAGGATATTATAAGTGTACAAAGTTCATTCTGAGCCATATAATTTGGCCTCTTAAAACACAATTTTTCTTTGAAGTTTTCTTTTTAAACAACTCTGGAATATATTATAATTACTCCTAAATTTTACATATTTAGGCATGAAGTCATGTTGTATTACTTGCCAAATGACATATATGATTGCTGGTAAGACAACAGAGGCTGACAAAAATTATTGAAAATCATATGAGAGTAAAACCTGCCATGGAAAAATGGTAAAGGATCAAGAATACAGAACTTGGTATCTTTTTGTACAACGGACAAAAGGGAAAAAAAAAATCTATTTATATTCTTAAAATATATTCTGTGCAACATTAATGAAAAACTATCCTACACCCCCCATACAACTTTTGAATGTTCTTTGGATTAAACCCACTATAAACATACATTAGTACATAACTATAACCATAGAAGTTATCTCCAAATCACTGAATAACATACCCTGTGCTTTCTATCTACTTAAAAGTATTATGTAATATTCAACTACAAATCTAGTTTTAAAAGGTTTCAGTGCGGGTACTGCAAAATAAGCAAAATAATCTGTGGATTTGTAACACAGATTTTCACCAGCTTTAAACCCAGAAATGTAGTAATAAATTTCATTAATAATGCTTTATCTGAATATTTCATAATATTTACTCTAAAGACTGAAATGATGTAATTTTTGAGTTTTCCATGTTTTTCATTATGATTGATACTACCTCTAGAGATCATGTATAATTTCTATCATTAAACACTAGAGAACGAATGTAGGCTTCAATATGTGGAATTTCAAATTAGGAGATATGTTTTTTCTAATACTTGTCACTTTTCAACCTCTAATCATAACATAGGAAATTGTCTTGATAACACTTATTAAGAAGGCCCAGCTCATTTAAAAGAATATCCCATTTCCTCATTTTCTCCACCTAAACAATGTGTAACTTGTTTGGGCATGTAATTTCTTTCATTAAACAAAGTTATTTCTTTCTTTCTCTTATCACAGTCAAATAAATAGCATCTGAAATTATTTGTCCTGTGTAGTGTAGCATGGTCTGCTATTTCACCTTCCTCTATTTCTTGCACAGAATGCCTTGTTATCTTCTCTTAAATCTAAACATATTAATTAGAAGTATAACCTTTTGATTAATTCATTATGTATTCTAAATTAGTCATCCTGGAACATCTACATCTTGAAATACTTGTTAAAGAACCACAATATTTTAGTCAAAATCCTTAGGACCAGATATTTTAAGAATTGAGAATTTTTTTGCATTTCAAAGTATTTTAAGTAACACTGCTACTTAGGGTAGAGAACAGCAGCAGCCTGTGATCAAATATACTAATATTTTTGCAGCAAAACAGAAATTTACCAATTAGGTAAAGACTATAATTAAATTAATTTCAATTAAGATCAGGTTTTTCTCCCAATAAGTCTGTGCCTAACTTAGGAAAAATGTTTGAAGTTTCTTGGATTTCAGAAATGCAATACATGATCACAGACTTTTACTTTAAATTACTTTTATATCTACTCTATAGTATCTTCTCATTTACTTCTTGAACATTATATGTGTGGGAATATTATATTCATTGTGAGTTTTAGATAGTAAGGAGGCATTACAAAGAATATGAAATAAAAAGGAAGTGTTGAGGCTAATAGAGTTGAGAATAAACATTATAATAACTGGATTAGTAACTAGAATAAAAAATGTTAGGAGCTTTTATAAGTAATATAAACCAATCTCCTAGCCCATGGAGAAAAATTGTCTTTAATATTTGTATTGTTACGGGAGCCCACTATTAGAAAACTTTTGGGGGACATAATTTAGCTCACAAAGTATCCACTGATAGCTCTCCCCTGTCACACCCCTTCGTTCCCATTTCCAGACAGTTCTAGTTATTAGAAAATTCTTATATCAGTCACATCTTTCTTATGTCTCTTCAGAATTTCTACTGATTGGGACTAGCTCTGACCTCTAGAATCATACAAAACAAATCTAATCTGTCTTCTATATGCTAGCCCTTTAAATACCTGAACACTGTTACTAAATCTCTTTAATATCTTCTTATACCAGAACAAAAGCCAAAGGATAGACTGCATGTTCAGCATACATTCACATTCCATGACTTTCACACTAGTCATCATCACTCTTTCATCTCTGGGCAGACTAATCTGCTAGTGTGCTTGAATAAAACATGATACTCTGAACAAATCTAGTCTTGCCACAGCAGCATAAACATAAAGCTTCCACCTCTCCTGCTGCAGAATGTTAATTATACTTGCATTAATGAAGTCAAACTTGTTGGGAGCATAAAGGAGTTTTGGTGGATCTTCCACTAAGAAACTATAGTCTTATAAACTATACAAATTTAAACTATAATCTGACATAAAATGAAGTCTACAAATAGTATAAACTTCAGGACTAGGTGATTTAGTAACAGGGAAATCACCAAAGACCAAATTTTCTCTCTCTCTCTTTTTTTTTTTTTGCATTCCCACAGCTCTGCTATTCCTAATGTTGACTTCACATTAGGGCCTATTTCTTTTACCATAATAAGAAGCAATCTGGGTTTCCTCTCCTCCAAGCACAAAATAAGAATTCTTTCCTTCAGTGTGACTAGGCCCAACTTTAGTCACTTGACTACCTCTGAATCAATAATTGCCATTAAGGTAATGACCATGGGGGCTAACCAGCTTAGGCCTGGTTCTGAATCAACTGAATTAGCAAGGGAATGGGATTATTATAATTGAATTAGACTAATCAGGGTCTAGTTGTGAAAGTGGGATCAATTCCCCAAACCACAAAGCTGATACAAAATGAAAAAGTGGTAGAATGGGTTCTGGGGAATCCAAAGCAATTTACACTACAATTGGTATTACACTGCACTTACTTCCTCATGGTACAATGCCACACTTAAGATAACTTCATGAAAGCTGTAACAAGACAGGTTTTCTAACCAAGTATACATTTTCTCCTTTATTATTAACATTTCACATCCTTCTTCTGAGGTCATTTTCCATCTTCCTGATGTATATATATCCTTTCAGAAATTCTCTATTTAGTGAAGGTCTACTGGTAGGCAACACTCTCAATTTTGTCTGAAAAGGTCTTTATTTTATCCTTATTCTTGAAAAACAGTTTTGGCTGGGTACATATGGGTTGAAAGATTTATCTCAACACTTTGGAAATGTTACTCCACTGTCTTTGGCTTCCATTGTTTGCTACTGATGTTATCCTACTGCAACTTTTTAGAAGGATTTGTCTTTTTTTCTCAGATGTTTCTAATATTTTCTCTATGTTTCTGGTGTTTTGCAGTTTTAATTACAATATTCTGCTTGATATGTATTTTGCTTATTATACTGGCATATTTATGTCTAATCAATTGTGGGAAATTCTCATCCACTATTTCTTCAAATGTTGCCTCTCCAACATTCTATTTTTTCCTTCTAGGATTCCAATTAGATGTATGTTAGATTTTCTAAGCATTTCCCCCACATCTTTAAAACTTTTCAATATTTTTCATAACCTCTCTTTATTGTGCTAATTTCTGGATAAATTCTTCAGCTCACAACTATTACCAGGTCAAGTAACCCTATTCCATACTAGTGCAATTAACATTTTGTGCCTAAAAGTTTTCCTAACCCAAGTTTCTGTTTCCTATACAATCTCACCTGCTATACTGAATATGCTTACATCTTTCCAAAGCTACTTAGGGAAATTTCCTTAGAGGTTAACAGATAAAAATTATTTCAGAACATTTAGTCAAAGAATGACTCAATTATTTGTATACCAATAAAGTTCATATTTTTTACTAATATTCATTGTAAAACATCAATACAAATTTATCCATTACTGGTCTAAAGCTGTTATCATTCATAGTAATAATTCCCTATTTATTATAGTAAAGAATATAGTATCACATGGTTTTAAACATTCAATGCTCTATACAAAAGACTTTTTCTTATCCCTCTCCTTTTATATTTTAAAAATGCTTCCAAATCCTATTGGTCTAAAAATGTACTTAGTTGCACAGAACACTAACATTATCAGCAAATTCCTAATTTTTCTCTGAGTAGCTCTAGAATTAAAGTTAATATTAATCCAAATTTTTCTTCTGTCATTTACTGCCACATATTATAATACATCAAAACTATTAACAATTGAAAACATTATTATTAATTTTAAAAAGATCAGGGTTTTATAATGTTTTCAAACCTTTACAATGAAACACATCTGATTAAAGATAAAAACTATAAATAATAATCTAATAAGATGGCTCATTGTTTTTTTGGCCTGAACATTTGCTCAACAGCCTGTTCAGTCTAGCTTTTAGAATAGACATAATCTAACATTTTAAAATTTTAAAATTATTCACAAAGCTGCAATTTCAGATGCTTTCAACACTATAGAAACACAGACAGTCATTTAGTCCTACACTTATGGAACTGTAGTTTATTTTGTTTATACTATTATGAAGAAAAACACCTAAATTGGATTATCAGAGATTTTCTTTTATGAAGTGGTAGCAAATATCTTAGCTTGTCTCAGAATAACCAAATAACAAATAATTGAGACTCTAAACTTCAATAACAATTCAAAAGATAACCAAAAATCATCACTAAACACTGCATTAAAAATAATTACAATGAAAATAAAAGTTATTAATATTTCTGTATCTATATACCTAATAACACAGCAGTGAAGAGCAGAAACTATAGGAAATGGAAAGAGAACTGGACAGAAACATACTAAGATACTTTAACATACTGTTCTCAAATGAAAACAGATCAAGCAGACAAAGATTTGAAAAATATAGGGGATCTAAATAGCATATCTTTTATATATATTAATATTTATAAAACTTGAAAATCAAAACATAAAAAATATACCTTTTTTAACGCATACATGGAAAATTCAGAAAAACCTGGGCCATAAAAAAACTCATCAAATCAAAAAAATAAACACACAAAAAAATCAAAAGGTTTCTCAATCTAAAAATTTTAAAATATGCCATTAAACAATTCTTAGATAATGGCTGAAATCCAAACCTAAAGGGGAGAATTTCTCAAAAATAATAATAATTAAGCTTAACCTATGAGATCCACATGATTCAGCTAAAGCAGCTACCAGAGGAAAATTTACAGCAATAAATACTAATATAAATAAAAATAAAAATAAATAAATGTTCAATGAATCAACAAAGAAAAGAAAGATAGTAAATCAAAGAAGGAATTAATTTTAAAAAGAAGTTAGAAAACACAAAGAAGGAACTAATACATAAACACAAAAGGCGATTCTCTGAAAATATACCATTGGCTAACCTAATCAAGAAAAATGGTAGAAGGCATAAATTCAAAATCAGAAATGACAAAGTAAAAGTATCCATTAGAATAGACAAAAATGAAAAAAATATGAGTTTTCTGCATAACTCTAAGTAAACAAGTTTGAAAACCTGGTAAAAAAACAGACATAATTTCTAGAAAAACATATAATTTGCCCAAACTTACTTTAACAGAGTAAAAAGTTTATATCAATTTCCACAGAAAAAAATAAAGCAGTTAAATAATTCCATAAAATAATGCCAGGACCAGTGGTTTTCACAGAGGAATTCTATCAATCCTTTAAAAAGCAGAAAATCCAATACCATTTAAAATATTCCAGAGCAAAGAATTATGAATATTTTCTTATTGTAACATATTTGCACTACAGGTAAAGCAGTACAGTGTTATTTCAAAGTGGACTTAAATTAGTTATAAATGTAAATTGCTAACTCTAGGATTACCACTAAAAAAGTAAAAAAAGAAGTATAATTGTTATGCTAAAAAATGAGAAAAAAAGAATCTCATAAAATGCTCAATTAAAAACACAAAAGGTAGAAAAAGAGCAGAAAACAAAAATAGAAACAAAGAACAATGGCAATAAACAGAAAATGGTGAAAACACAATAGATATTAATTCAACTCTGTCAACAATCACTTTAAATATCAATGGTCAATTGTTATTCTGAAACCATTAAATGTAATGTTAAGATAAAGCAAACGAATGTCAACAGGGATCGAAATTTTCAGCATAAAAGTGATACAGCTATAAAATCAAAGAAGTTCATTAAAAAGCCCTGCAATCCTAAATCTGATTTATTTGAACATATGTATGTTTATTCTTGAAGAGAAAATACCTGTGTATTTCCTAGGTATGTCTAGTGAAAAACCCTAAAGACAATAAGCTTCCAAGTAGTAATCTTGAAATACCATCTCTCAATAAAAGGCACCTACCAGGGCTTTGGGGGAAAATGGTTGCTTCCAAGTATGGAGTATGAACTGTAACAATGTGCTGGAAACATGTTTTCTTAACAGAAACAAAGACACTATCAAGTACTACTGAGGCAGTGTTACGACAACATAGGATAACTGGACTTCATTAAAATTGAAAGACATTCAAAAATATACCACCAAGAAAATGACACCCTGGGAAAACATTTGCAATATATGTATCTCACAAAGGACTGGAACCTAGAGCATAAGAATTATAAATCTGTAATAAGACAGAGCCTAATTTCTGAGCAAAAGATGTAAACAGATAAACAAATGACCAATAAAAGATATACTTATGATGTACAGATGGCCAATAAACACATGAAAAGATGCTCAGCATCACTAATCAAGAAATGCAAATTAAAACCACTACATACCCACCAGAATGCCTAACATGGCAAAGACCAACAATACCAAGTGTTGGCAAAAATATAGAAAAGAAACCCTCATTCACTGTAGATGGAGACACAAAATAGAATAACCACTCTAGAAAACTGCTTAGCAGTTTCCTATAAAGCTAAAAAATATCATATGACCCAGCAATTCCACTCCTAGATATTTACTGAAAGAAAATATATGTCCACAATAAGACTTGTATACAAATGTCCATAGCAATTTTATTCATAATAGCTGAAAACTAGAAACAACCCAAATGTCCATCCACTGGTGAATGGCTAAACAAATTTTGATATATCCATAAAACAAAACACTAATTAGCAGTAAAAGAAACTACTGACATATGCAGTGCAACATGGTTGGATCTCAAAAGCACTATGCTGAAAGAATCACGACACAGGAATATATACTGTATGATTCCATTATAGCGACAGATCAGAGGTTTTCAGGAGTGGGTTTGAGAGGGGACTGACTATAAAAATATGTTTTGTGTTGACAGAAATGTTCTGTATCTTAACTGTGGTAGTGGTTATACAGGTGTACATACCTGTCAAGACTAAAACTGTATAATGAAAATGGATGCATTTTAATGTTTGAAAATTATCTCTCAAGAAAGTAAATTTTTAAAAAGAGCTCAGGACCCAATATAAAGACCTCCCACAGCAAGGCAAAAATATATTAATAATAGTGGTAAGAGTCAGTAAGAACTCATGGTCAACTTAATATAAAAACAGTCGCTTCAAATATTTACATATACCAGTTAGTATACACACACATATTTTTTGCTCTGTCAGCTGAGAGGTCCCAAAAGAAATGATACTCCAGTAGTAATGAGCAGAGTTAGCACCCAGATTTTGGTTTCTAATACCATTCTATAATAATAGAAACCAGGGTACATGCGTATGCTTTCTCTCTTTTGCTTTGTGTGTGTGTATCTCAAGACACTCACCCTTGGAATCCAGCCATCAGGCTATGAGGAAGCCCAAGCTATCTATGTGAAGAGACCACAGAGAGAGGAACTGAGGCCTCTAGCTGACAGCCAGCATGAACTGCCAGACATGTGAGTGAACAAACCTTTAAGTGATTCCAGCCCACATGCTTCCAGTAATTGATCTGAGGCTTATATATCAAGGAAAAGTCAAACTGTCCCTTCTGCACCCTTCCTGAATTTCTGACAGGATATGTGAACATAATAAATGTTTTTTTATGCCAAGGGATAGCAACTGAAACAATTCTTTTGACTTTTTTGAGACAGAGTCTTGCTGTTGCCCAAGCTAGAGTGCAACAGCATCATCATAGCACCCGGCAAACTCAAACTCCTGGCCTGAAGTGATCCTTTTGCCTTGGCCTCCCAAAGTGCTAGAATTACAAGTGTGAGCCACTGTGCCTGGCCTGGAACAACTGTTAATGCTATCAAAGAATATATTTGCAGATCACATCAGGCTAAAACAAATATTTTTTCCATATACTTAATAAAATGAAAATTTAAATCTATGTTGGAAAAATCACCATAATTATCCCTGCACTATACATTATCAAATTTCTATGAGGTAGGGTATATTATATCTATTACACTCTTACCTTTCTGAGCCTTTTTCTTTGAAATAAACACTCATTTGATTTACTCCTACAGCAATCAACTTCATAAAATTTTAATTTGATGACTTTCTACCATTCCTAGTTTGCATTTACACTATGTTTTATTCTTTTGAAAGAACTTTTATATGTACTTCCACACTTGGTTCTCATCATAACTTGTGAGAGGTACAATTATATTACAGATTAAAAAGCAAAGTCAAGAGGCTTACTCAGAATATAGGTAGTAACAGTGCTGAGGCATTCTGGCTTAAAAGTTCTTTGCTGCAGAAATCCCGCTAAATATAGCAGCTATAGTACTCTCCCTTCCCCTGGTCAATTCTACTTTTTTCCTCATCTAGCCAGAAATATCAAGATTTATAAAAAGAGCGAGGTGGATGACTGAGAGGTAAGGTGGTACAGGAAGAGAACTGGGTAGGGGACCAGGAAGCAAAACTAATAATTAATAATTATTTGTGCATTCTGGGAGGTACAGTTCCCAGAGACAGTAAGCTTCATACTAGAAATTAATTTTCAATTCAGAATATGAAAGAACCAGGCATTAAGAGAGAGAAAAGATAATTTCTATAGTAGTCATCATCTTAAATAGATTCAGGATAAATATCAAGTCTAAACAGATTCTCTGTTTGAAGATAAGTAATCAGGTTGGGGTGGGGTAGGAAATAGAAGCAACTGACAAAGATGACTCTTTGAAAAAATAGCAGACAAAGGAAACGGAGAATCATTATGAAGTCTCAGAAGAAAAATCTCTAAAATGACTTATTACAGGAACCAGAAAGGGTCATTAAAATGATAAAAAAAATATTTTAAAATATTAAACCAGTTGGAATTAACAAAAAAAATTAACATCAGGTAAAATGTTATTCGAATTGGTTTAATTTCATATATAAGAGGGCAGTTTAACAAAAACAAAATTAAGACTTTAAAAACAAAGATCATAAATAAGTTTTGGAAGTGGATGGTCGCACAACAGAGTAAACGTACCTAATGCCACTGAACTGTACATCTACAACTTGTTAAAATGGTAAAGTTTTGTGTGTATTTTACCATAGTAAAAAAAAGGCAAAGATCAGTACATAAAAATAAACTTAGACCACTGCCCTTGCCCATCTACTCCAAGGTAAGATTTTACGTAAACAAAGGGATACGCACAGTGCATCTTTAAATACTAAACTAGATATCCTCCCACAATGATGAATTATTTAACTCTTTCTCGAATACAGCCACAAAGCTTCTCCTAAGAGACAAGGATCTCCTACAGCACGTTTATGTCTCATCATCAGTAACTGCTTGACTATTCCTCCTAACTCCATATTTGGGAGTCTAACTTTGCTTTCAAAGCTAATTTATCTGTTGTGCTCGAATTCCATAAAATAACAAGTATCTGTTATAGAAAAAGAAAACACAATGCAATTTGAATTTGTAAAGTTCTACTGGTTAAAAGTAACTGTTACTTATTGACTCTACCTCAAATAAGCCTCTCACTTAAGTTCACTTCCATTGTATTAAGTCCAATTCAAATCATCTAGACCAGCCTTTTCCAATAATAATATAATGCAAGCACATATGTAATTTTACAATTCCTCATCACATTTAAAAAAAAAGAAACAGGCAAAATTAAAACTTTGATAATTTATTTTACTTAACCCAATACATCCAAATATTATCATTTCAACATATAATCAACATAAAAAATTTTAATATTTTACTTCCTTTTCATACTAAGTCTTTGAAATTCAGTATGTATTTTATAATTATGGTACATCCCAATTCAGATTAGCCACATTATACAATGTGAACCCTAGACCACCAGGGGTTCTCAACCCTAGGTGTATATCAAAACCACTTTCCATTTTCCATTTATTCAGTAAGTGAATTTACTAGAGTTCCAGGGTCTAGAGGCAAATTGGTAAACAAAATAGATCTCTTAGCATGGAAGTCTTTTTTCTCTATTGCTAACCCATGAGTCTGGCACACAAGACCATTCACAGTCTGGTCTTAATCTACCTCTTCAGTCTTCATCTCACATCTACATGCTATAATTTTTATGTCCTAGGCACACAGCTTCAGTTTCTCAACACATTAGTTCTTTAAAACTCCTTATAGTTGTTGTGTTGGGTTTTTCCTTTTCCTTCCCCTCTTTCATTCCACCTATCCTTCAACACCCAGTGTGTCATTTTCCTCCTGTGAACTGTTCCCTAGTCTTCCAGGCAATTACTTATTCTATCCATTGTGCACCTTACTCATATCTCTCTGACATATTATCAAATGCTACAGAATTCCAATTTATGCACTTAAGAATCTGTCTCCCCACAAGATCAGGGGTTATCAACCTCATAATTCAGATACATTGGAGTTGACATCAGTGACAAAGAAGGGGTAGAATTAATTTGCTGAAAAGCACACCCATTCTATCTATGCTAAACTTACCTAAAATAATCCTGATCTTCCTATAGGAATTCACTTCATGAAGATAAATAGTCACATGTGTTACAACAGAAATGCATCATGGAAATGATCAGTACCTATTAACCTGTTGTACACTGGACCCAAAATAATTAATACCCTGGTATCCTAGCTTATTAACAGTTTTCTGTAAGTTTGGATAGTGAATTCCCTAAAACCTGATCACTCTTGAAACTTGTGACTCTATTCCTTAGGTATGAATGAAGTTAAATGCCTTTGAAAGTTTTCTCATTTAGGGAAAGCAAGAATCCGGCTTAAATTTCTTAACAAATGCCAACTTTGCTGTGTACTAACTTGATCTGATGAACATAAAAACCTTTATGATAAACAATACACTTACATTTAAATATCTGTAACAACCTAAATCTCCAATGCTGATGTTCATCTCCCATTAAGGGTCTAAAGTCAGTTTACATCTGAGAGAAAAAGCTAAAAGCCATTTTAACACCAGTATATATCATTTATTAAGCAGTCGTCATGCAATACTCAAGTCATGTTACTCGTTTTACATATATTTTCTTCACAGCAACACAATGACATAGCCAGAATCTTCATTTTTACAGATAAGGAGACAGAGTTTAACAATTCCTAAAGTAATATGTTCAGAATATGAATTCCAGATGTTTGTTCCTTATACCAATTACAGTTCATCTAGTGGTGTGCTGAAGTCAGTTTGTACTGACTTCTAAGAGCTGACTTAAATTTTTAGGAATTCTGGAAGCCATTGTTAAACACAACCATGATTAAAAATTAAATTATAAACAAGTAAATTGTATTATTAAAAACAAAGGTAATAATTACACAGAACTTACTTTTCAATATTAAGTACATTTTAGTCTTGATTTTATTTATATTTTGTGTGTGTATAACATATAATGGGAATACTATATATACAATGGTGTGATACTTAGCATCTCTTCCTAACTGTGTATCCATCAGTGATGTCTCTTTGACAGCTTGGATGGAGTATCTACACCAAAGAAATTGGCAAATCCTACAAAGCATAGCTTTCTTTTTATCAGAGTGGTTTAATAACATTTACCAGAAGACCACTGAGGTCATTCATTATTTTGAATCAACGGGTTATTTCAAAACACAATACACATGCTTAGCCTCTACCCAGAAATTCTGATTCAGTGGAATATCTATGCATATTTTGAAAAAGATCTTCTCTCAAAAGAAATTCTGATAAATTTCTTCAGAACTACTTAAATAGTTCTCCAGCTGAGTACTACTATTTAAGAGTTCTAAAACTATTGTTATATCACATCAGACATCATAAACCTACATACCTAAAACTACATTACTTTAGATGCCAAAAAATAAGTCTCTACAAACTACAACAAAATACTGCTTATATATCATGGGTCAAAAATAAAGCTTCTACATATTTTAAATGATCAAAGAGATTGCTGCTTATACAATTCAGTAACTTTCATAAAAAAATTATAATATGGGACAACTGGATATCTACATGCAAAAGAATAAGGCCAGACCCTTACTTCATATCATAAATAAAAATTAGCTCAAAACATATCAAAGACTTAACTATAAAAGCTAAAACTATAAAATTCTTCAAAGAAAACATAGGTGTAAATCTTTGTGACCTTAAACAAGTTTCTTAGATGACACCAAAAGCACAAGCAACAACCACAAAATAATAGAGAAGTTGTATTTCATCAAATTAAAAACTTCTGTGCTTTAACGGACACCATCGAGAATGTGAGGACAACCCACAGAATGGGAGAAAATATTTGCAAGTCATATATATGATGAAGGTCTTGTATCCAAAACAAAAGGAACTCTTACAACTCAAAAATAAAAAAGACAACCCAATTTAAAAAATGGCCAAAGAATCTCCAAAGAAAATGTACAAATAGCCAATATGCACAGGAAAAGATGTTCAACATCATTAGCAATCAGGAAAATGCAAACCAAAACCACAACTACGTTATCATTTCACACACACCAGGATGGCTATAATCAAAAAGTTAAATAATAGTAAGTGCTGGTGAGGAGGTGGAGAAAATGGAACCCTCACATACTGCTGTCAGAAATGTAAAATGGCACAGCTGCTTAAGAAAACAGTTCAGCAGTTTCTCAAAAGGTTAATACACAGAGTTACCATATAACTCAGCAATTTCACACCTCAGTATAAACCCAAGCGAAATAAAAACATATCCACATACAAAAAAACAAATAGAAGACAAAAAGTGGAAACAGCCTAAATATCCATCAATTGATGAACGGATAAACAAAATGTGGTATAGCAATACAATGTTAATATTACTTGGAAAAACAAGAAATAAAATACTGATGCATCCTATACTCTTTCATGAACTTTGAAACACCATGCTAAAGAAGCTTGTCACAAAGGGTCATACATTTTATGATTACATTTATGTGAAATGTCCAGGCTAGGTAAATCTAGAGAAAGAAAAGGGATTTAGTAGTTGCTCATAGCTGGTGATCAGTGAAGGAACAAGAGGGTAAGTGCTGAAGGGTATGGGGTTTCTTCATGGAGTGATGAAAATATCAAATTGCGGTGATGGTGGCATGACTGCAAATATACTAAAAACACTAATGTGTACACTTTAAATGGGTTAATTTTATGGTTGTGAATTGTATCTCAATAAAGCTATTACACACACATATGCGCGCGCGCACGCGCGCACACACACACAGAGGTATGATAAATTTCGGAAAAACATTAGCTCTAGGAAAGCTTTCCATTCCTGACAAACACCTATGTTTTCTTTCATTCAATGAACTACATGATAAATTATATTTCTCTTAGCTTTACTGTCAACAAGTTCACAGCTAAATTTTGTGGGCATATGTGCTTTCCTTTACCTAAGCTTAGTTCAGTTTTGTTACCCCCATGTTTTGCTTTCATTGTTTTAATTTGTGAGTTTTCTACCTTAGCCACTTCAATCTTTCTTGGAAGCAGAACATGATGGTTGGCTGAATTCGAGAAACTTAAGAATATATTTAGATACTCACAATCCCTACCAGGGTACAAAAACCTTATTAAGTTCAGCTCTTGAGCTCTGCTAAGCAATCCCTTTTATCTTAACTACCATGAAGAACTGAAACAATCACAGTTTTCCCAGGGGACTTTTTTCTCTAAATTATGTTATACATATAGAACATTATAATGCCACATTACATATTTACGATATTATTTAGCACATAAGATAGTATTTAAAATGGAACTTAAATAATAAATCATTAATTGAAAAATTTAACTTTGTTTTGGGAAATTCATTCCTACCCTAACAGGTGAGGATGACTCCTCTGTATTTCTTTTCTGGGACTCAGAGTCCACATCTTGGCGCTTGTTCTTCATTCTTTCTCTAAGATCCCCTGTAGGTCTTTCTGGTGACCTTTGAACCAAAACACAAAAACAAAAGAAAAAGCAAAACAAAACAATGAAAATCTATATTTATATAACATTTTGTAAGAATATATTTACAGAAATAATGTCATAAATCTCAACATAATATTTTTAACTGTCCTTGGCACCTAAATTTCTGAAAAATAATTAGTTTCAGCTCAATATTAATACACAAAAAATATGAGCAACACTTACAAGTTTTCTCCCAATATCAACCAAAATACATACATTAAAATTCCATGGGGTGACAGGTACCGGTGATGTGAACAAGAACTCTATGTGAACTGAGAAAAAGGACTTAACAGGCTTGAATTGTTTTCCTATTAACCACATAAATATACCAGTTACATTTGGAAGCAAAAGAGAGTAGTAGTAAGATAACGTTTTAAACTACAAAGTTGGAAGATTAATTTAAAGGCAGTAGCATTATCATCTACATATGTATGTAGCTGGATACAACATCAACAACTGAAAAAGTATTTTATGTACCTTAAGAATCAAAGCAAACATAGGACTTTTACAGTTTTTTTTTTTAATTTTAAATTTTTTAGAATACAGATAGCTAAAGGATTCAAAGCAAAATTTTAGAACAGTGATTTTACATTCTGCTGTGGATTTTTTTTAATTGAAAGAAAAATACATATTTGTCTTCAACAATGGTAAGGCTTTATAATTCATACTAGAAATTTGATAGTATATGGCTAAGCAATTATTTTCACACTTAGTGAGAAAAACAAAGGCAAGATAGAAAACACATTGCCTCTAAAGAGTATTCCTAGAGCACCTTTAAAAGAGGACAACAGAAATTAAGGAATGCTGTTTCCTCTTTGATCACCAAAAAGTACTATATATAAAAAAAGATAACAACAACTCACATATTCACATCTATTTCAAGTAATCATTAATCAATCAAATCAATTTCTTCAATTTATCAATCATTAATACAAATCATATAATTAGTGAAGAAATAATTTGAGTTAATTCACTTTAAAGGATCTCATTAATATTTACATTTAATAGATGTATATATTAAATGTTTTAACAGTTAAAGCAAAACTTGAAACTGGAACCTGTTTTTAAGAACCAGTATTTAGGCTGGGCACAGTGGCTCACGCCTGTAATCCTAGCACTCTGGGAGGCCGAGGCGGGTGGATAGCTCAAGGTCAGGAGTTTGAAACCAGCCTGAGCAAGAGCGTGACCCTGTCTCTACTATAAATAGAAAGAAATTAATTGGCCAACTAAAAATATATATAGAAAAAATTAGCCGGGCATGGCGGCGCATGCCTGTAGTCCCAGCTACTCGAGAGGCTGAGGCAGAAGGATTGTTTGAGCCCAGTAGTTTGAGGTTGCTGTTAGCTAGGCTGATGCCACGGCACTCTAGCCCAGGCAACACAGTGATACTCTGACTCAAAAAAAAGAACCAGTATTTAAGTGCTGTAAGTTATAATTATGATGTACATGTAAATCCTATGTGCCCTGGTTTCCTTAATATAATAAAACAGTTTTATCTCGAACTTATTTCTATTCTAAACAGCACCTAACAGAGTGAATGCTCTATACACAGTGAATGCTCAATGAATAACTTAAATGTCTTGCATATAAATAAGCATTTTCTAAAATGCATTGCTTTTCTTCCCATCTTTGAATCACATTATGAACTATGTTTCCTCCCTACAAAAAAATACACAAATACAAAAGTTATCAGATGGAAAAACACACACAAAATAGCCAAATTATAACGAAAATCCTTTATTCTAAGTCTAGTAGTGACTTTATTTTTTTCCACTGCAGACAAATTTCTCTGCCTATTTTTCTCATATAAAAATTTTTAGTTAATAATAAATTTCAAAGACAAAGCATGTATTAAAAGTATGATTCTAATATAAACAAAACATTAAAATTATTCAAATAGTTTCCACAGGTGTGGGTCTACAAGTGTATACACAGGTAATTAAACATATACAACAAAGGCTAATTTTCCCACATTAACAGAAGTGACAAATGACACCCTAAACACAAATAAAACAGTATTCAGCATCACAAATAAACTAAAATGTACAACATTTAAGTGAACAGAAAGTTAGCTAATGTTTAAGTGTTTGAATTTTAAATTCTACTAAACTTCAAAATCTACCCACACACCATGAACAAAAAAATCATCCAATTAAAAAAAATCTCCAGTTGCTAATGTTCAGTTTTGATACTGTTGATGTGCCAAAGCAATCAGCATACCCAATTTTAGAACTAGGTAAATTATTTATTTACCAATCAAGTTTAAACTACTTTTGTGACAATCTTCATGTATATTGCATCTTTAAACATTACATCTTTAATTTTGGGACAGAATTAAAAACAAATGCTGCCAAAATTCCAGCTAATCTGTGATATATTACTCCCCAAATAAAAACATCAGCCATAACAAAATCATCATGCAGGAACCAAAAGAAAAATAAAAATTCTTTATTAAGCAATTTTAAATTAGTCAAGTCTTTAATAAAGGCAAAATTATATTCTAAATAGGTAGTACATTTATCACATATAAATACAGATTTTCATTTATATTAACGTATTGTGATAAGGGATTTAGCAAATGCATTTTAATCTCTGGAGTTTGTATAAGCTTTGAACTTAGAACATTTTGAAAAGCTAAAATTATACCCTACTTAAATTTTAATGTTTTAAGAATTAAAAATAGTCTATCCTCACTAAAAATAAATTCAGACACCATAAAATTCTGCTGAATATGGCAGCAATTTAATACACAATTAGGGGGGGAAAAGTAAGCCATATACATATTATAAAAAGATCTACTGTGCAAACAAGTAAATATTGAACAAATAAGTTAATTTTAAAGCAAACATTTTATTAATCTTAAAAGTAACAAAAAGATCCTCTCAATCATTGACTATTGATAAGATTAGCAACAAAACAGAAAAGATGACCAAATAAATGGTTGTATTTCAGATTTTTATACGAAATTAATTACAAAAACCATCTTCTAATAGTATGTGAACAATTCAAAGTTCTCAATTTACCTTCTATAATTGCTGCTATAACCTTTACCACGAGGTGAAGGGCCATGTACAAATCTACACGTGTTTCCATAGAGGCAGTTGCCAGTCTTCAGCCAGTTACGGCACTGTGTCTAAGAGACAGATATTAGTATGTAAATTTCATATTTTATTTCTGGAAAAGAAAAGCTAGTGAGACAAAATTAAAAACAAATGCTACCAAAATTCCAGCTAATCTGTGATATATTACTCCTCAAATAAAAACATCAGAAAAAAATATGAAAAACCTACAAACCCTACCACCATTTTCACTCCTTTTTATAAAACACATTTTTAAAAATTTACTGAACCAACATACCTACAATAAAACAACCTGTTCACCTTTATAATACAAGCCAGTATTTCAATAATAGGATTCTAGGAGAACCCCTGTGACTAGTGACAACTCACCTCGGCTGTACTGCCAGTGCTGGGTCCAAGCCTCTCAAATACACTGGGTCTTCGGGATGTGCTATCAGATATGGTCTTGGTATTTTCCACTGTGACCTTCCTTCTAATTTTTGACATTTTGTACTACTTTAACCAAAAAAAAAAAAAAGAGAGAGGCAAAACTGTAAAATTCTTCACTTTTAAATAACTGAGCCCAAAACTTACAAGTAGACAAAACTGTAGGTAACATTGCAAAATTACAGGGGATTTTCCTTGGGAGAAAAAAAGCATAGGAGAAGTCACAGGTAAACACAGAGAAGGTATCTTCTAAACCATGTCTTACTAAAGAATTGATAACAACTTTGAAATCTGTTGGCTAGAATTGTACTTCTTTTATGGAGTGAACAAATATGATTCTACTCACACAGTAAAGTTTTCATAGTACAATCAACTTCAGAAAATATAGTATGAAACATTTAGTTCATAAGTTTAAAAAACTGCTTCAAAATTCAGTAACTGTCCTTTAAGGAAAAGTTGTTAACCATCAACTGGCTAACTGAAAAAGAGTTATGCCAAAGAAAAGGGAAAATAAAACCAGGTGAAAATTTTATAGATAGTAGAAATCATGTATAATTTAAGTAACAATAGTCATTATGTTCCAAAAATCAGCTTGGGAGAAAAATTCATTTAAATATTCATTTAAATATGCTATTTAATTATTTTCTTTCCCTTACAGCGGTCAAAGAAAAGCAATTTGATCAAGGACATTTATTTCCCAGTAATAGAAGAAACAAGACAAATTTCAACATTGATAAAATGACTTTCTTGCAAAACAGGACAGGCTGTAGAACTAGAAAAAGTCAAGATGTTTCTATAATCTACACTACATTGACATAAAAGTCAAAGGTGCTAAAAAAACCAAATAGACTATTTTACCATTATTAATAACAAGAGAAAAGGGGGGGATTATACAAATATTTTTAAAAGTAAATAAAACATTCAAAAACTATAATAGAAAACTAATCAATTACATAATTGGGTGATTCAACTAGAAATGCAAACATCAGATAATGGTAGTATGATATACATTAGGAAACAATATTAAATTCTAGCCCAAGATATAACCCAGAGCACACACTATGTGGGGAGAGGGTAGGAATTGCCTAATAAGGAAAAGGAGAAAAAACTAAACTATATCACATTTCACACAATCTAAATATTAGCTGAAATCTTATTACTCATCAAAAATTACTATAATAAACCATGCCAGCTAAAAAATCTTCATTTGGTATAAAAGTGGTCTCTATAAAGATCACAAATGCTCTTTAAGGTAGTTTCAAAGTGAAGACATATTACTTGAAAGGAAATTAGATCATGGCAGTACCAAATCAAAACAAAAAAAAATTATAAACAATATTTGGTTCTACTAGGTACCTCAGGTCATATTTTCGAAAGGATCTGAAGAATGAGAACATTTGACAAACGAAAAAAGATGGTGAACCAAGAAAAAGAAAATATGAAATGATACAATATGGGGATTCTGAATTAGAAAATCTATATTCTTCTTATTCATTAATATAAAATGTGATGATTTTTAATACAAAAGTAGTTAATTTTTAGTGATTCAAGGAAGTGAGAGAGTACCTTTAAAGCAATTACAAATTTAAAAATTAGTGTAGGGTGTCACAGACAAACAAGAATTTGCTGCAACATAAAATCCCTTATGTATCAAATGTTCTCCAAGTAAGGATCTATTCACTAACTCTACACACTGGTGTTAGCATTGTAAGACAATCGTTGATTTAATTTTTCTTGGACTCATTCTTAGCGTAAATGTGAACTTACAGAGAAAAAACTGGTAGAA
The DNA here is from genome assembly GCA_963574435.1 of Cheirogaleus major. NCBI lineage: Eukaryota > Metazoa > Chordata > Mammalia > Primates > Cheirogaleidae > Cheirogaleus > Cheirogaleus major. The sequence continues at coordinate 23,966 of CAUYPO010054832.1, read as the reverse complement.
TTTCTTATGCCCATTTGATTTATTTAACATAAAGAACTGAAAGCTAAAAGAAGTAGAGCTGAGAAAGACCTAGAAAATCATAGAGTTTTGATTAACTGAGAAAAATACAATTTATATCTAAGCAAGATTCAATAAGAAGGAAATTCACAAAATATAGAGAAAAAATTTAGAGAAAAACACATTTTAAAATTTCATTATATACTGCCATAAATACTAATATACAGATATACAGTATAATTCTCAACCATTTATTCAATTTTTAAAAACATTTCTTAATAAACAAAATTGAGTGGGCTCCAAAATTTCCTTATAGCTAGTTATCCAGAACTTGGAAAATATGCAAACCATCCTACCACACTGCCTCAAGTAGACTAAACCTAACCTTACATTTTTCACTCCACTATTAATGAAAATTCTGTAGTTCTGCCCCCAAAACCTCTACCCCAAAGTGCCTCCACTTCCAAAACTCTCCTTCCAAAAAAAAAAAGCCACAATGGTAATGGTTCCCACAGTTAGGATAACAAGATATTTATTACTATACTTTAAACACTGGTTGTCTATCATGTCCTTTGTTATTTTTCTGAGGGCTCCAGGTATTAACTTTACAGTTTCTTTTCCTGTTCTGTCATTTGTTGCTTGGATCAGCACTACTCTCCTCCCTTGAACTACTGCTCTGCTGGAAAGCATGGTCTCACAACTCCTTTCCAATCCTGGACGCCTCAAAAAAGCTTTGACGATTTCAATCGGTTTGGACTGATATAACAATCCAGTGAGAACTAACGATTCATTCTCTCCTCCCCACCCCTTATATTCCTGCCACTAAAACAGTTGCTTTCTAGACAGACAAAACTGCTTTTACAGGTGACATCAAGAACTACTCAAGATTCACCTACATAGTGATTATCCCAGAATTTTACTTCCAGCTACTGCTGAGTCTTCCAACTTAGGGAAGAAATGAAGTGAAGTAAAAATGTATTCTCCTTTTTTCTCAGACAGTCCACCAGTGTCAGACCTTGCTCTAAAGTGACACTGCATCTGAGTATCAGGTCTAGGTTACAAAAAGGTCCTAGCCAGAAAATTTAACACATATATATATACACACACACACATATATAAATAAAAAAATCTGAGGGAAAAAGAGAAAAAATAGGAATTGAAGATTTCCAACTGAAAGAGGAATTCTTCTGATCATCCATCTAGGAACTTCTATCAGTAGTCAACAATAACAAATTAACTAGACATCACTAATGAGACATTCATGAGTTTGCATAAATAAAATGAACATAATATATAACTTTTAAAATCCCATTTGTCTAAAAATATATACATAACCTACAATATACCAGAAAAACATTTCCTTTTATACATATTAACTTAAAACTAAGTTACAAACTTACGTAACTTAATTAGAACTTGCAATCCTATTTAAAAATTTGGGTCCACAAAGGAAGATGAATACCACAAGAATTCTGCTTTTTTTCTTTTAAAAATATGAAATATAAATGTGAAGAGACCTTATTTTTAATATAACCCTTGTAATCTTAGAAATTCAGGGTATAGGGAATTTATCTTACTACTAGTTAGTACATTTATGTAGTTTTAATTGCTTAATTATTTGACAGTTTCCTAATAATTCTGCTACTCATCCAGATTAAAATGGTTTGTGTTTTATGCTACTGGTAGATGAGACCTTGGAAAGATGTAATTATGGATTGAAGTAAAGATACTAGAACTGATATATGTTTATTGACAAGACTTAAGCTGACAACACAGGAATTAGCAAAGCAATATTGTAGCACTGTGCAGAAAAAAAATAATCTGTTAAAAACTCTGTGACTGAAAATATCCCATGCTGGCAACTACAATAAACCGAAGTATATACAACAGCAACATACAAAACCACCACCACCAAAAAAAAAAAAGAATAAAAGACACTTGCTATATCAACAGCAGTTAATGTTTCAACTGCTACCGAATATCTGATAAAATATCTCCACTTCTTTATGAGATGGGGTGTAGGGGATGAAGGTAGTAGGGAAGACTAACATCCACTGAAAATCAATTCTCCAAATGAAATAATTTGCTTTCCATATGTAAATGCCAAAGTATTTTATTATATAAATAAACACTGATGACTTATTAAAATTTTAATAACTTGTACAGAAGTTATCATAAAATAGCATCCACTTGCTGGATTTTAATATTTTTAATTCATATTGCAGATATGAAAATCAGGTAAGTTTGCAAATCTCAAAATATACAATCAATGTTCATTCTGAATGATTAGTAATCAGGAAGCCAGTGAAAGACATATATTTGATAAAACTGGATCCTACCAGATGCATATAGTGAAAGTCTCAGTTTCACAGTGCAACTATTTTTACAGACACAAATTGCTGCATGCCTGCACCAACTTTCTCAGTCTCTTGTTGAAACTGTCATTTGGTATAATCTAAATGGGTCACTGAGAAATTAGAAATTTGAAAATCTACAGATTGTATCCACAAAACTCTCCAAAAATTGTCATTTAGGTACTAAAGCCAATAACTTCACATATTACAAGACTAGATCCCAGCAACTGGCACCATAACTGGCACGGAATGAACTGCATAAGCTTTTGAATTTACTGCAACAGTATCATGAACTTTGAAAACTTGAGGTGTAAAGATATTTTCTCAACTTTTAAAATTACTTCTTTAAAAATGCAAAAACCCGAAAACATTTCATATTCCCACAATTTTCAACGTAGTTCAAATTATCTGAAAGCCGCCTAATATAACCACGTAGCTTAAGACACTACCCTTCACAAACAAGATCCTGCCAATACCATTCAAATATTATCAACTCTGAATAATTTTCAAACCACATAAATTATGTTAACCTATTTAGAAAAAGATAATGCCAAATATCAGACCCCCTCCTTTCATTCGACTTTCTCCAGTTTCTGACAAATAGTTGCCAAAAGTAACTACCTAGGGAATGTGAGGACAAAGTAGCACTCTTCAACTCCCAGGACCTAAATCTTTAAGTTATCACTGCCGAGAAATAAGCAAGACCAAATAATCAAAAGTAAGATCTCTTTTTCTCTAATAGGTCTGGAATGCGCAAAGAGGAACACTAAATCGAAGACCATATTGCTGCTCCATCTCATACAAATGCGAATACTGTGCAAGGGTGTTCATGCCTACATCAAATGGTAGTTAGGGGCACAGCCTTTTGTCCGAGTCTATCTGTCCCCTTTGACAAATACCGAAATCATAACTAGAGCGAGAAATGAGGTCTGAGCACAGACAGCTACCGCATAGTAAAGGGTGAAATGCTAAGGAGAGCTCAAAATCCAAGTGTGACTTGAGTAGGGATGGAGGACGACTCGGGCCTCCCCACTTCGGGTTCGCTCAACGCCTTTCCCCAGACACCCACGCCAATTCACAGAACGCTTACCTCCTCCTCAAGCTCCTTTGGCAAGCGCAGTCCGGAGGCACCACCGCCGCCTCCGCTCCGAGGAGCGGGGGAGGCCACTCTGTGTCCCCGCGCCTGGCCCGGGGAGGACGACGACGAGAAGGAGGTGCGCGCGCGGCTCCCGGGAACCGGCCCTCGGCTAGCGAGGGGCCCCCGGGACAGGCGAGAAGCGGAACCCGCCCGCTGTTTCGCCAGGGTCAGGCGAGACTAGCACGTAGGAAGAAAAAGAACGAAAACTGTAGAATAAGAAAAGACGAAAAAAACACTATCAGGCCGCTAGGAGGATCGCCTCAAAATGCCGCCGGAAGTCGGGGTTTGCCCTGTGCCTCACTAGATCTAGGCAGCTTCCGGCCACCAGATTAGTCGTCAGCGCCCAGGCACCGCCCCTTCGCGGACACGCCCTCTGGGCGTAACGTCGACTCTGAGGAGTGTGGCGGGCAGTGGAAATCAGCAAGTCTGTGCGTTCATTGCGAGAGATCCGTAGAGGGTAAACTGGGAGCCAGAGACAACTAAAATTCCCAATCAAAAGTGAATTTAAGAGAGTTTTATCTTTTACAGTAAACAGCCTGCTGCAGATGAGCAAAATGTCACATTTGTTGTTGACAATCACTACAGCCATTCATGCATTTGCTCAACAATGTTTACTGAGCAGCTGAGCTGGAGTGAGAGGCAATGTTTGTGGTTTTTGACACCCCTCCCCTTTCTGGGCCATCACCTATTACTGTGGAGCAAACGAAATGCATGGTTGTGTTTTTAAAGGCGCAAGCAGAAATTTATTGAAAATTTGGAGTAGAAATCTTCAATGTACTCCTCACCACCTTTCCTTTTTAGGAGCCAATGACCTGCATGAAACTAGTTATTGAAATTGCTCGAGATAGCTAGTCAAACGTCGGAAATCACAGAAAAAAATCAGTATCTAGCCTATTACAAAACAACAAAAACGGTAAAAATACATAAACGCTTATCTGCCTTAATTTCAAAGTAGCATTTATTGTTCTTTGACAAAACGAAGGAATAAGAAAACCTTTTATTAAGACTACTGATAAAAAAAAAAAAGGTACAGTGATTTGGGATTTGGTCTTGCTGGAATTAATAAATTAAAATATGAAGGGAGAGTGATAACTACAAGGGCATTAAACATTCCTAATGACATGCCAAGCTATTTCAGAGACAGCCGCACGAGCTTCTTCACAAGTGGGTCTGATGTAACTCTCGGGCAGCAAGAATCCATAAGGATTGCCCTTATCTCGAAGTTCAATTGTAAACGAATACTTGACGCCCAAATCATGGATCCAGTCATCTGCACCTCCAGGAGCTAGGTCTAAAAGAAGAAAGAAATTACTTTTTGAAATATTGATGTTTCAAATTAATTAACAAAATGGGAATTTTTTTCTAAAAATAAAAATAGCTTTGCTTTTTTCTGATTATTAACCTAAATTTCTTGTACAATATCGAGATTGAAGAAAAACAAGTTAAGGAAGAAAACAAAAACTACCCATAACTCTACCATAATCCTACCTAGGAGTAATAATCACCAAAAATGTTTTAGTGCTTTTTTAAATCAGTGCATGCATTCACATGCTTAATATTTTTTACTAGGTAAATAAGATCACACAATATGCTGTTTTGTAACATTTCTAAACATAATCATTGTAACATATTTAAATCTAATATTAATGACCTCAAATCAACATAATCCTTTTCAATGATCTCATAGCATTGCATTATAAAGCTAGATATAAAAGATTTAAATAATTATTTATTTATTTGAGTACCTTTGGTTTTTTCCAATTTTTAACTTTACAGTGAGCACCCTTGTTTATACATAATGGCTTCTTTGTTTTTTTGAGAATATTCTTTCCTAGAAGGAGATTTGCTAATCTAAGGGTATGCCCTTTTTACAATACACATTCCCAAATAGATTTCAAAAGAATTGAACTAATTTATACATCCATGAGCAGGGTATGACTATGCCCACTTCCTCCTCTAGCACCATCAACAGGAATTAAGCATTATGTTTCTTTGATCACCAGTGAGTTGCACATTTTATTTGACATGTTTATTGTCTATCTTTATATTTTCTATCAATTGTCTTTCCTCATTTTTCTACTTGGTTCATTTTACAGATTCTTTATAAAAGCAACATTACTGTTATTAGCCCTGTGTAATACGCAGAGAATTTTTTTCTCTCATTTGGTTATTTAACTTTCAACTTAGTATATGGCAGGGTTTTTATATTAAAATATCTGATTTATCTTTAATTTATTTTGGTGAAAGAGATGTTAGTAATCCAATTAAATTTTTTTTTCTAGGTTACTTGTCAGGTTTTCCAATCCCATTAATTAAATAATCTAACATTTTTAACTGGTTTGAAATTCCTTCTTTATAAGACATCAGATCTCCTTATATATTTGAGTGTCTTTCTATGCTTACTATTCCTTTCTACTGATCTGTCTCTTCTAGGCCCAGTTTGATGTGGTCCTAATTACCATAGGTTTATAACATGCTTTAATATCTGGTTGGGGACAAATTCTCTCTTACTATTCTTATTTTCAGAATTTTACAAGCTCTTCTACCAAATTTATTCTTTCAAATAAACTTCAAAATAATTTAAATGTTCATTAAAATTGCATTAAATATACAAATTAATGCATAATATTTTTATATTGCTTTCCCACTGATAAATATGGTAGGCTTCTTCTTTAATTTATCTTCTTTTATAGAGAGCAGTTAAATTTTCTATGTTTCATATAGGTCCTATGACTTTATTGAGTGTATGTGTGTGTGTATACACATATACATTTAACAATGAATCCATATATATGTGTATGTATGTATGTATGTAATGGGGGAGCAGTGAGATCCTTTTTTCATTTTATTTTCTACATAATTATTTTTGAAAAGTTATAGATTTGTGTATATTTAGTTCACAGTTAGCCACCTTACTCAACTGTTTGATTGTTACTAATATTTTTGGTTGATTTTCTAGTTTTCTACAGGTAGAAAATTATATAATATGCAAATAATAATCATTTTTGCCTCTTTCTACCTATACTTGGATTAATTATATGGTTGATTCCTACTGTTTACAATATCAAAAAATATCCATGAACAGTGGATTAGGTAAGTTATTTGTTCATGCATTTATTCATTCATTGAATATTTCTGATAACCATTATCAATATCTGGCATTTATTCTTCCAGCCATTTTCTGATGCTTACACACACATACATATAGATGCATGCTGTATGAATAATGTGTGGAGATGGACTGATGTCACCATAACAGGAGGTTCCTCTGTAAGCTCCTCCAGCCCTGAGGCACTGTAGTTAATGCTTTGGGGAACAATAATGGAGAAGTAGATGGGAAGCAGGAAAGCTCCGAATTGTGAAGGTAAATGTGATTTTCCTCTGCAACAAGGCAAGGGACTACTGGATCAGCAAAGGCAGCAGTGGACCAGTGACACCAAGAGACAGGGGTACCATGTGGACCAATCTGGCTGACAATTTGGGGTGGCTAGTGAGAGAGGAAGAGGGAAGTTGTGAACTGTCTACAAATAGGGCATCTGGTGCTCAAGCAATTTATTGAAAATACAAATGTGACTGTTTTTATAACCTTGTACATCATACCTCTTAAAGGAAACTGAGTCTTTGAATACATTGTCTGAAGGCCTTTTCACATGCTATTCCCTCTCCCTGGTTTTCCCCTGCACCTTTGTTTGGCAGCCACTTACTAGGTAGATCTCCCAGAAATGTCATCTGCAGAGAGAGACCTTCCCAGTACACTGTAGCTAAGTAGCCTCTCTCACCTACAGTTGTTCTCAAGCCCATAAGCCTATCCTATTTTCCTCAAAGCATTTATTGCTGGAATTATACCATGTTTCATTATTTAATTGCTCACATTAGGAGTCAGCAAACTTTTTCTATAAAAGACAAGACAGTAAATATTTTAGGTTTTGTGTACCACATGGTCTCTGTTATAACTACTCAACTATTCTGTCGTGAAAGCTCTCATACACAATATGCAAATAAATGAGTATGGCTGTATTACAATAAAATTTTATTTATGAACACAAATATAAATTTCATGTAATTTTCATGTGGGACAAAATTTTATTCTTTTTATTTTTTTTCCAATCATTTGAAAAAAAAATAGAAAAACTAACTTTAGTTAACAGGCTATGGAAAAACAAGCAGTGGGCTGGATTTGGTCTTCTAGCTGTAGTTTTCTGACACCTGATTATGTGTTTCCTTTCTCTTCTTTCATTTTGTTTCTTTTTTTTTTTTTTTTTTTTAGAGATGGAGTCTTGTTCTGTTACCCAGGCTGGAGTATAGTGGCATCATCATAGCTCACTCCAGCCTTGAACTCCTGGGCTTAAGTGATCCTCCTGGCCCAGCATCCTGAATAGCTGGGACAATAGGTGAACCATCATGCCCAGCTAATTATTTTTAATATATTTTTAGAGACGGGGTCTCCCTCTGTTGCCCAGTCTGATCTTAAACTCATCAGCCTCCCGAGTCGCTGGGGTTACAGCCATCAGCCACCACACCTAGCACGTGTTTATTTTCTGCTCCTCTTTTCCCATCTCCACTCCAGTTTCAAAGGGCAAAATCGCTTTCTGTTCTTCTCACTGTGTGTACATCTTCCAGCAAAAATTAATAAAAAATGTTTGTTAAGAGTTTGCCACATACAAGCTCTCATCAAGGTGATATACCTAAAAGACATTCAACTATAGTGTGTTATGAGCTATACTCTTGGGCATAGGCTATCACTAAAAAGCATCTAGTGCAAATGACACCCCCTAGATTTATGTAGTGTACAACTTGCACAACCTTACATGGTGGCCCTGGACATCTTACACACTCTTTTGACCCTTTCTGAGCTTTTCTGATTCACTCAACTAGTATGATACCAATTCTATATTCCCTACTCTATAATAAGTATAGTTTCTTAAATATCCTTTTGGCTTCTTTGTAATATATTCATTTATTAATATAACTCTGTTTAGCACTGTCATAGCTATTATGCTTCTGTTACTAATTGTTACAATCTAATTGTTTTACAGGTGACCCTGTTTAAAGATTCAACTTGGGAAAATTAATCCACAAAGAAAAACTGAACACACAGATCTCTTTAGTAGCTCACAAGTCACCAAAATTATAAGAAGAAATACTTACATAAACTTTCTGAGCCACTGCCATATGTATACTTGATACCTTTGTGAACATTATTAATAGCACGGACTGCTTCACTGGCCACTAGAGACTGGAAGCAATGGGATATGAAATTTAAGTTAATTATGCAGCTTTGAAACAGGACATATAGAAGTTTCTAAAAAACAATCATACATTAATTGAATCAAAGTGTATATATGAAAAATTGGGATTTGTCCAAATGGTAAATTAATAAGAATGAATGAACTGAAAAATGTGTTTCACTTTATGGGAATCACAATTGGGTGGCTTTAAACATAAACTCTTCCGATGCATTGAAAATCGTATTTAATTTGCAGAAAAAATAATTCTCATGTGCCTTTTTAGGAATTCATTTATTATGGAAAATTAAGTATTATTATATTTCAAAGGCTTGGAGTTACTCCATTCCTAAATAAAATTATCACCACACTTTAAATTCAACTTCTCTAAACACATATACACACCTAATGCATGCATGGTTCACTTCTCATTCTTCTCACAAATTCTATTTTCTTCTTGTATAACATGTCTAATGAATTCCACAGACTGGTCAAATCAAAAAGAGTGTATGTCCTATACAGAGCAGGATAACTAAGTCCCCTATTGAACTGCATTTGGTTTTAGCTTACAAAGATCTTTGCCGAACCTCTCAATTACCCAGATCTTTTCTGAAATTGGAACTAGCATCATGCATAGTATTCACAATCACAATCTTGAAAAATCCAGAGGAATATCAGTGGATATTATTATATGTTATGCCATTCTTTTGTTCAGAAAATTAGTTTTAATGAAACCTCATTGTCTAAATACTAAAATACAAATTTATTCTAACATTTAAACCCCCTCACAAGCTGACTTCATCTACTTGCTGTTGGTGTCACCCTCCACTTCTACACTCTTAAGGTCCCCTGAACACCCCTCCTGTGGAGGAATGCCATCTCCTCCAATTGGAAGGTCCTCCCTTCCTTGTCTGCCTATAGAAACCCTCTTTCAATGCCTGGCTGAAGTGGTATTAATATCTGTTCCTTGACGTCAAGTCAATAGCACTTTATTATTCTTGTTTCTTTATAGTATGTCACCCCTTAATAGAGTATAATTTCCTCGTGGACAGGGACCACTTTATCTCCTCACTTATCTCAGCATTTCCCTCTGAATGAATTATTAAGGCCATCTTTTGCTATCTCAGTCAGAAGTGAGTTCCACTATCTATGCCACTTATTTAGTAGTTACTATCTGTCATCTTAGAGTACAGACAGCTATTTGTAACATTTGCTAATGGTTGGGCTGCCTAACCATACGGTATTCTCTTAAGGGCAAGGTCTTACCTAAAGCTTCTTTGAATGTCTATTGAACATAGTATTTTATACATAATAACACTCAAAAAATAATTGTGCTGATAGTAATCCCAAAATAAGGCACAATCAGACTAATTCATTCTACTTTTCAAATCCTTCCATTTAACACCAAAAAAGGAGCTTTTCTTAAAAGTTTCTCCTTGAGAAGAAAAAAGAAGCACAAATATCAAGTACATTTATGGTCTAATTGGGCTATTTTCAGAAAATGCAAATAACTTTATATCAGCAATTGCTAGCTCCTCTAATGTGACTATATTTTGTTCTGTTAGGAGAACCAGAAAAAATATAAGTCAGTAGGAAACAAGCTACTAAGATCAGTTCCTGCTTAAGAATCGGCCTGTTGCCATAACACTTCCACTGTCTGGAAGGCATCTGGGATGAGGATTTGACTAACCCTCGCTATCATACAATCTGTCAAGAATCCGTGCATGTTTTGCTATCAACCCAAACAAAGAGCCTCTGTAACTATAAAGTGGGGAGGGTGTAGAACACCGTGTGGGTCCTCCTTGAATTTCCTGTATTATCCACTACCTTCCAAAAAACCAGACTCTTGCCTCAGTGCTGAAATCAGAGGAGGTACTTTAATAGGACCAAACTCCTGGGGGTTGGAGAGGTCAGTGCATAAATAATTCCCACTGCTAATACCAAATGATGAGTATTGTGTTGAGACAATATGTGGTGGGTCTATGTCCTATGTCCTGTCATAGGAAGGTAGAGACCACAAAGCAGTCCCACGATAGACTCTAGTCTTTGCTCATATGGCTTCATATGTAGATCAGGTCAGGTGGAATAGCTTCCTCTTGACCTTCAAAAACTTTGTCTGATATTTTCATTTGTCCTCTAGAGGGGAAAATTTTCCCCATAGTTTTTGATTCTTCAACTAAGTATTATTTTATTTCTAAAATCCTAATGAGCAAAATAATTAAGTAGCACTTACCAGCTCCTCGTGGTCTTTGCTTTTGCTTTGACTATAGGAATATGGAAACAGTATCTTCTGGGAGTATGAATGCATGCTGATGTAAGCTTTAATGTGATCAACATTTCTTCTCAAGAAATTAGCCACCGCCTTCACTTCTGGTTCAGACTCAGGGTAAAGTCCACAGTAGATTGGTGAGCATGAGAAACTCGATGCACCCTCCTCTGTTATGAAATTGATGAAGTGGAGTTATGAGCCGATGTACATACTATTGCAATTGGTGGTTTCCCTGACAATGTATTCTCCTAATTTCTATGGTGCAACATTTTTAGATAAATGGATATTAGGTAGGGCTCTGTAAAGAACATATTTCTGGTGCCCACTACATGTTGTTATGTTTCTTTTGAAGTCAAATGTTTCTATGCCCACATAGCTGAGGTTCTAACAGTATTCCCAGACTCTGCCTGCCTTGCTGCCTCGGGGCAGTTGTTTTGCAACCTTGAGAAAGTGGCTAAGAGAGAAGCTCAGAGACGTCAGCCCCATCTGCAGACTTCTGGTTATCTGAGAAAAATTAAACCCCATCTTCTTTAATCCAGTGTAAGTTTAATTTTTCCGATATTTGTAGTTTTAAAATTATGCATTAATATAGCCCATAAAAGAAAAACTTCACTCGGGAACTCCAAATAAACAAGTCTGCCTTCAGTGCTACTTTTAAGTTGTTAAAGTGGTTTAGTACATAAAATGGGATGGTAATATTTGTTCCCAGAATAATAATTATTCATTCCTTTGAGAGATTATGGTTTGCATCACTTTAGACAGTAGCCTGCCTTCCAACCCTTTCCCTCTGTCCCTGATTTGCAGGGGTGGAATTCCAGGGAACCCCATCTGACCCAAGAGGTTATTCCCTCCTAGAAACAAATGAGGGCCCAGAATTGGGTCTGACACTTGTGTTCTGCCAATCTGAATCCCTCCATTGATAACCTGAAAGTAAGACTACCATTCTAGTCTTGGTCTAGCTGCTCTCTTGAGCAAAGATGACAGCAATATTAATACTACCAACTGACACCTGCGAAGTGCATGCTATACATCAGGAACTCTGCTAAGATTTATGCTATATCTCATTTCATCCTCACAGCAACCCTATGAGGTAAATACAGTTATTTTAGGAGATGCAATTTGGACACTCTTGGAGGTAACTCTTCTTCACAATAAAAGACTTACACAGCATATTGTTAAGCACCCAATCACTTGATTCTAATCTTGGCTTTGCCATTTAATACCTATATGGCCTTGGGTAAATTTTCTTAAAACTATCTCCATCTCAATTTCCTTATCTTCAAAATGGAAAAATTATACATTGAATGAAGATTGAATGAGAATTAAATGAGCTATTGCATACAAAGTGCTTTCCACAGTGCCTGACATAGAGTATGCATTTCATAACTGTTGCTGTTTATCATCATCCTCATCCTCATTACATAGACTGGGACCTGAAGAAAGCCAGTATGCATCGCAGAGACGCTATGGGGAGAGAAGGGATTTGCTGAGCCTTCTTGCAGTGCTCCAGGCCAAGTTCCTGTCTGGTTTCGAGTCCAGCCAACTGCAGCCCTGCCCTAGGGTTCCATAGCGACTCACTGTCCTTTCAGAGCCTGCTTTTCTTATTTAAGCTTATTCTGCTTTCTTCCTGTTATTATACAAAAACCACCTTAATGTTTGTTAAACACGCATTTCCCCCAGAGGAAATGTGCTGAACATCTAAGGCCTTTTCAAGTATTTCATTTGTTTTTATTTGTAACCAATAATGTGATTGGACAAATCATTTTTGATAGTTTTCTCACCTTTGAATACTCTTCCCCCCTCCCTTTTTGGCATACAGTTCTACAGAAGAGAGTTATATACAGGGGATGGAGGTTGGGGAGAGCATGAGAATTGTAGAGAGACATGGTGTCCTAATGCGAATCCCCAGACCTGGGCTGTTCAATAGAAATATGGTACAAGTCACATCCTTACTTTTAATTTTCAAGTAAGCACTTTAAGTAAAAAAAAAAAAGTATCATCATTTTGAATGTAAACTATATGAAAATTTTTCATGCAATATTTTATGTTACTTTTTCCATACCAAGTCTTCAAATTCTGGTGTGTATTTTACACTTGCCACATGTCTCAATTCAGACAAGGTATATATATATATATTTTTTTTTTTTTTTTGAGACAGAGTCTCACTGTGTTGCCCAGGCTAGAGTGCCGTGGCGTCAGCCTAGCTCACAGCAACCTCAAACTCCTGGGCTCAAACAATCCTACTGCCTCAGCCTCCTGAGTAACTGGGACTACAGGCATGCACCACCATGCCCGGATAATTTTTTCTATATATTTTTAGTTGGCCAATTAATTTCTTTCTATTTTTAGTAGAGACGGGTCTCGCTCTTGCTCAGGCTGGTCTCAAACTCCTGACCTTGAGCAATCCTCCCGCCTCAGCCTCCCAGAGTGCTAGGATTATAGGCGTGAGCCACCTCGCCCAGCCCAGACAAGGTATATTTTAAATGCTCAATAGCCACATTTGGTTAGCAGCTACTGCACTGGACAGTGAGCATCAGAGTCTCGTTCTGTGACTGTCTTATGGAGATTTCAAGCATTTTAGTGGAAAGAGCCCTAACGAGACAGAAAACTTGAGTTTGAGACTGTGTTTCTGTGGGTACAATGGCTTATTTCCATTAGAGTCCCCATGGAGTCACATGCACTCACTTACACAAATACAGATGATACAAGCTTATTGCTCAGTTTAGTTTGGTTTTGTAGTACTACGAAATATAATGTAGGAAGCAGGAAGAAGGGTGAACTGACACCTACCTTCCTGAGAGCAGACTGTTCTAGAATTCCTAAATCAACATTCAATGAAGGCTTTAACTCATTGAAATTAAGGAATGATAAATTCCTACTGCCTTACTTTATATTTTTTAAATATTTTCATTATTTTCATATTTTCTTTATATCATTCATGAAAGAAAGGACTTAAGATAGTGAATAGTGAAAGCAAAAGAAAAATATTTTCAAACACTAAGAAGTAAACATTTACCTGTGCAATTAAAAATGAGAGGTTTCCCCCCATTTCAGGTCTTTCATATCCTAAGGATGAATGTTGTTTATTAAAGTAGGATCTTTAATAAGTCACTTCCTTATTAGTCTAGGATAATAGGCTTTTTAGAGTTTTGAACCTAGAAGGGACCTTAAAGAACTGATCCAACTTCCTTATTTTAAGGATGAAGAAACAGCAGAGAGGAGAGGTCAAAGTGATTTGCTGACTCTCGTCAACATTCATAGCATGACATTTACTTAAAACATTTATTACTTAAATTATTCTCTGATTCAGATAGGCCTCCCCTATAATTGACTGGAATTCATGAGCCTTTCTCTGTGAACATCACCCTTTTAATGAAGAGACATTGTAAGAAATAAAGCAAACAACCTACCACACCAGTGTTTGGAAGCAAAGTTTCTATTCAGGTCTGTTCCGATGCAACGATTGTTGGCATGGTAGGACCGGTTCTTTCTCCACATCCGATCCTACATAAACAAATCACAAACAGATAACCAGCATGGCCACCTTTGAGGCTCAAGGAAAGACATGACTTTTAAAGTCTAAACAGCCCGGGTTGCATTTCTCTCCTTTGACCCTATTGCTCGTATGGCTTCATCCCACTGCTGCCTTCCCAGTGCTCTTCCTGCTCCCCCCAACATTATATTTCATAGTACTACAAAACAAAACAATCCTTTTGCACAGCCCACATTTCTATCCAGGTCTTAATCACATCCACTCAAACTATGTTAGTTTGAACCAAATGAAATGGTAATATTTGATCAATTTTGACCTACACGAATAAAAATTTCATTTGGTTCCACTGGGCTGCTTATGGGCCTTCTTGTTTAGTCTTGTTCCCTTTAAATTAATTTTATGCACAGGGTCATTTTGAGCTGCTTAGAAGAAAAGCAAAATGACCTTGTGTCTCAACTCAACATCAGGAGTCATGAGTTTCAGTGTTCTCTTTAGATTGAACTCAATGCTCTTGTCTCAAATCTAGGGGAGGTGGAGATGTGAAGATACCCTAGCCTGGTGGCTTCTTCAGTTGTACTGACTCAACTCTGGTTTCTAAATATAACACAAGTTCTCCATTGGGTTCCTGGGGTAAACTGGGAAGTTTGATCATGTGAACAGTTGGACAGACTTCATTTAAGTTTCGAGGTTGGGTTGATGTAGCACCCTTTCCCCCTACTCCCATCAACCCTCTGCCAAGCCTCCCAGCCTGCTCCCATCCCCAGGCCTGTCTGTGGTTTGGTAGCAACAGTAGCCCTGGGTAAATCAAGTTCTCAAACTGCAGGAACTAATTGAGACGGATACAAAGGATAGTATCCTTCAGGCAGTTGGAACATCTAAACAGTGACTATCTTCCACTGTGGCTCAGGTTAAAACATAAATTTACTGTAATATCAGTTTATAGATATGGTCATTTATTGAATACTAAATTGGGGTTAGGCATTATGCTAGGTGATTCTCATTTACTTAATTTGGCATTTGCCCACCCACACCCACAGACTTTTTAGTTACAGTATTTCTTTCACCAGAGATGACCTTTTCACCAATCTCCTTCACCATTTCCACTTCTTCTGCATAAATTACCTCCTACATGACATAAACCCTGTATAATCCCATATTTTTCCAATTACTCCAACTATTCTCATCCTCCTTTAGTCAAGCGGGTTTTCCAAATTTATATATACTCAGTTATGCTTTTATGGGCCCCTTATAGATTAGAAAGGACTGTACTTCATAATTTTACATCACTCATGATATTGATGGACTAGAACATACAGAAGACAGAAGAATATGTTGAACTACAACATGAAAATGCAGTTAGAAAATCCCAATAGCAGGAAACTCTTTCTTTGACAAATAAATTGCAAGAAAATAAAAAGAGAGAGGGAATCTATGGATTAAAATAGAATTAAAAAACATATAAATCAACCACAATGTATATGGGTAAACTAGAAGTGGGTAGAGACTGCAGATGAGCTGGGTGCGGTGGCTCACGCCTGTAATCCTAGCACTCTGAGAGGCCGAGGCAGGAGGATCACTTGAGCTCGGGAGTTCGAGACCAGACTGAGCAAGAACAAGACCCTGTCTCTACTAAAAATAGAAAAGTTAGCCAGGTGTCGTCATTCATGCCTGTAGTCCCAGCTACTTGGGAGGCTGAGGCAGGAGGATATCTCAAGCCCAGGAGTTTGAGATTGCACTGAGCTATGATGACACCACTGCCCTCTACCCAGGGCAACAGAGTGAGACTCTGCTTTAAAAAAAAAAAAAAAGAATACAGATGAAACAAGATTGGCCATGAGTTAATTATCTTTGAAGCTCTGGGATGATTGTATAGGAGTTTACTATACAATTATGTCTACTTTTCCATATGTTTTAAATTTTCCATAATAAATGTTTAAAAAAACTTTATAATAAAACCATTGTGCCAAGACCTAGAATTCTTTGAATAATTCAGTCTGTATATCCTATATTCCCAAAGGGAGCATGTTTTGTTTTCTTTGCCTTTTCACCTACCTTTTTCCATGAGTAGTCATAACCATCCACGTTAACCAGTGGCATAACATAGAAATTCACGTTCTTCAGAAGATTGGCATACGTCTCATCTATGCCATACAAATAAATTACCTACAAATTAAACCAAGTATTTTCAATTACATCTAAGTGCTTCTTAACTTAGTCTATTTCTTTTTTTTTTTTTAAGTCATTTGGCATGTTTATATTTGCAGATTTATCGTTCAGGAAGAATATGAATTCTTCAAAAGGAGGTACTCTGTCTGCTACTGAGTGGTGATAAACACCTTGCACATGATACTAACAGTCTTCCTATTTAATGGAGGCAGAAAATAGAACCGTAAACTTTGATATTTTCCTTAAGAAACAAAAATAACTCTTTATTAAAGTCATGAAGCCCACTAAAAAGATTTAGGAAACAAAAACCTAGACTTACTTTAGCTCCTTTTTAAATAATCCATATTGATCAGAGCTTAAACTAAGCTTGTCTTATCCCCAGACATGATTAGATGGTATTTTCTACATTGTCCTTAGAACTTGTTGTGGAGCTCAGATTTTGCTAGAATTGAGTGCATTTCCCATGTATCTGGTCATTTGGCTTTAAAATCAGTGGTAGCTTTTCCTAGGTACTGGCTATGAGTGCTTAATAGACATCATTTGAAACTTGTTCTTCTCTGCTTTAGAGTCATACTTGGTTTAGGAGCACATATTTCCACATGATCCAATGGTATCCAAATTCTGGTGACTGAGAAGTTCACCCCCAAATGATCAAATATACAGCCAGGAAAACCACAAAGACAAATTTTAGCTGGTTAAATCATTTCATCCAGGGCTAAGTTTTGATTTAAAATCTTTGTTTGTGTCAACATTGCTACATTTAAATTAAATTAAATACCTAATTTAATTTACAATTTTTACCTTAAACTTTACTCAAAAGACATTAAAAAGTGTTTTTCATTATTGACAAAAGAAAAATAAGTCTTTTAAATGCTACCTTGCCTATAGCAAAAACTTTACCATTTTACCTTTAATTTTTAAAATATTATATCTGTATTTCCCTAGAAAAACCATGAGTCATATTAAAATTCTTTGCTATGAATAAACACTTATGAAATCTGAGAGAAAGGAAAGAAAAAAATGCAAGTTATTTTTAATCTACTATAGGTCAGAAATAAAATCTTAATGAAAAGAAAGCAAAATTTGTAGAGTGAGAAAAACCATCTTTTAAATAGTTGAACAACCAGGTAAATACATTTTTATGTTATAAATTTGTAATTTATGTTGGAATCATTCTTCAGTAATAATGTAGCATTCATTATTAGAAAAATATTAGAAGAACCTATTACTTTCAAAATAATAAAGCATTCATCATTTTCATCTCTACAATGTTGGCTGAACTTTTAATAGATGTGGCATGGTAGGTTTCTTTATCTGCTTCGTTTCTCTTATTTCCTTCCTACCTTTACCTCTGGTTGGATGGGAGTCTTTCTACAAAAATTTAGGCTCCGTGAGATGATGAATGTTAGTCCCAGAATTTCTTCATCTATTATAATAGGTAGGACTCCAGACAGAAGGGGTGACTGAGAGTTGAAATACAGTCTGTACTCTGTGTGCCAACCTCCACCTTCATGTGTGGCATGGCACTACTACTAGTAGTCGTCCCAGCTACTTGGGAGGCTGAGGCAGGAGGATCACTTGAGCCCAGGAGTTGGAAGTTGCTGTGAGCGAGGCTGACGCCACGGCACTCTAGCCCAGGCAACAGAGTGAGACTCTGTCTCAAAAAAAAAAAAAAACCATGAATGAGAGGCATAGAAAGAAATGACCAGCCTCAAACTTCCTAAAGTGAAGTGTTATGGATTCCTCTAGCTGGGACTGAACCATAAGATTTTTGAAATCCTTATTGAATTGTAGAAAGGAGTGAGAGACTGAAAAAGTTAAGATTTCAATTTGCATTTGGGTGCTGGGTACTTCACTTTTTAAACATAACATCTACTCACACAATTATTTTAGAGTTTAACATTTTATTTTACTTTTCCTCCTATAGTGGTTTGAACCATTATGAGAGTCAGATGATCTGGATTCGTATTAGGCAGGCAAGAATGGAGCTTCTTAAATGCTCATTAAAAAGAACTTATTGATTATGTTCATTTGGGCTACATAAATTGGGTTCACATCAGCAAAATACTCAAGTATAAGATCCTTAAGTTGTATCTTGCTCCCCATTGCATTTCCGGGGTCTGGAACCTCAGAGTCAATTTATAAATATTTGTGCAATAAATAATCTTGCAAATATTCAGCAAGTGGGAGGAGTAGAAGATAGGATGTGTAATAAGAGAGAAGAGGTGTTACATTGAGAAGGGTAGAAATTAGGGATAACATCCCAATATAAATGAGAGTCAATATAAATTGGAGTTTCTTTCTGGCCCTTTTCAGGTTCAGTAATGGAGTGAGAAATAAATATTCTTTCTCTCCTGCTTTGTGCCTTTCTCTCTTCACCAACTGCTGTTCCCTTCATTACCCAAAATAATCAAACTACCCAACTTGGAGAAGGTTCCAGATCACCAAATGACTGGGATATGTTAAGAGTCTAGTCACTGTGAACCATGTTCATTTAGGGAAGATACTGCCAGTATCTTGGGATTGGGAACCTTCCAGTAGACTCCAGCCTCCAGGGAGGCTGCAGCTCTCATCAGTGAGTAAGGATGGCAGGAAAATAAAGATAAGAAGGAATGATTTATTTGTCAAGACCCAGCAAAGGCAGAAATAGTTTTACCTTGACATACCTCATTTATTAAGAAAGATCTAAGTGGCAATCTCTTAATTTCCTATTGCACCAGTTTTGTGTTACTGTGTGCTTGTTAATACAAAGATTGCGATAATCATTATCAGAAGGACACATGTTTTGAGTTATTTTTTCCTGTGCCAATGGCTAAGGAAACATATATGCCCATTTTATAGGATTTGAAGAGAACATATATGTTTTATAGGATTTGAAGAGAACATATATGCCCATTTCATAGGATTTGAAGCATAATTTTTACTGTTTTCATTTATTGTCGAGGTTTGTAGTCATTATAGTTTTTACTTTTATGACATACTATTTGTCTTATATATGGCATTTTGATGCAAAAACCTTCTTTAGTGAGAAAACTCCCTATTATTATATGTGGGAAGACATGGTTGGCTCTATAGTGGTGTGCTTTACATTCAACTCGAAAGGGCAGAATATGGCAAAAAATGTCTGGATAATTAAAAACAAAAGAACAGGAAATTAATTGGGACCCAAATTTGGTAATTTCTTCAGTCCTTTCTGCAAACATATTACAATCAGCATACAATCTCTTAATTGTTTTCCAATCTTTAACCCCACACAGAAATGTAGAAAGGAAAAGACCAAGACCAACAACATTTAGGGTGACCTATGTGCTTGAAGTCATGTTCTCAAACTTAAGTTCCCCTGGGAAACTTGTGAAGATTGTAGATTCCTAAGCTTCACCTTCAGAGATTTTGAGTCAATAATTTTAGGATGTGACCTGGGAACATGCATCTTAGTAAACAGCTCGGTGGATTCTGAGACAGGTGATTTTGGGTCCCTTTTTAAGAAACATGGGCTTAAGGGAATGTGGATACTTACTTTGTCGACAAACCACAAGCAGAAAGCAGGAGAGATCCATTCTCTGGCATGGATTCCACAGTCAATCCATATGGCGTTTTTGGCATTTTGTTCTTTTCCAGAAACCTACTCAAAGAAAACCGGAAAATGGCAAGAACAGTAACAATAAGCCTCAGGATAAGAACTTTCGTTTATATAGTGCTTATCTTTAATACTTTCAACAAATCTCTGCTGTACACATTGTTCTCTGCATGCCTTTGAGAATTCTCAAGGGGACTCTAAACACTGGTGAGATTAAGGGACACTAGTTAACATCACAAAGCCTGTGTGAGTCAGGATTGAGGTTTGAAGCCAGGACTCTTGATTTAAAGCTCTTTTTATCCTCCCACAAGTACCCAGTCATCCCAGAGCTGCATGTGGAAGTTTAGAAGTAGAAACCAGAGAACTAGTGCTTCAGGCCATATCTTCATGCTTCAGTTAGAGGTACATGGGTGTGTGTTGGGTGGGCAGCCTTCCGTGGGAGGTGTGGAGACACACCAGGAGCAGAAACTCCCTCACCATTTTCCCCATACTGCATGTTTTTTTATCTGTAGGCTATTTCCTCATTTCACACCAAAAGAAGCACACATCTTAACTTCTCACAAACTGATTACCAGCATATCCAGGGATAGAGGCCTTGTTCATAATATGGTGGGCTACTACAAGCTGGTAACTCTTTGTAATAAGAATTCTCAACCTTTCCTCAATGATAGTCTTTGATGTCTTTAGAAGAATTATCAAGAACATCTCCAATATTGATCATAATTTATTTTTTTTTAAAATTAGTTACAACACAATTTTAGGGTATAGAGGGAAGGGAGAAGAGAGTTATAAAATCAAACAAATATGTAGACTTGCAATTCCAAGACAAGAAATATTTAGATTGCTATCTGTACCACTCCAGGAGGATTTTTCATAACTTAGAGGTAGCAGTATTCAACAAAAAAGTAAGTAAGAAAGTCAAATGGCATTGGCCACTAATAATCAAATTGTACAGTCCAAGAGAACTACCTAGGTGATTTGATATGCCCAATGTAAAGAAAATCCTAAATTGTATTAGTTGCCTTACTCAACCTTTCTAACTGCTGAGAGAACTCTCTTGGCACTGGTTCTGACACTGGAAAGATGGCTAAACCCCGGAGACTCACATTATGCACACATCCTTGGTCAAGTACCAGTAAGGCTAAAGCATCCAGGATGCATGATTTTCCAATGTGTACAACCAGGTTCCAGACATATGTGCTCCAAGAAGTACATAACCGAAAGCAAATGTCATGGGTGGATATAGCATGATTATATGGATCCAATCTGATTGACCAACTCAACAACCACCAGTAGGACCCAACATTTCATATGTCTGCCTTGAGTTTGTACTACAAATTCTTGTCAGGGACAGAAAAAAATTGAGAAATTCTGGCCAGACATGGTAGCTCACACCTGTACTCCTGGCACTCTGGGAGGCTGAGGTGGGAGGACCTCTTGAGCTCAGGAGTTTGAGACCAGCCTGAGCAAGAGTGAAACCCCGTCTCTACTAAAAATGGAAAAATTAGCTGAGTGTCATGGTGCGCACCTGTAGTCCCAGCTACTCAGGAAGCTGAGGCAGGAGAATGGCTTGAGCCCAGGAGTTTGAGGTTGCAGTGAGCTACAATGATGTCACTGCACTCTACTCAGGGTGATAGATTGAGACTCAGTCTAAAAAAAAAAAAACTGAGGAATTCTGACTCAAAGTCTTATCTTTGGATGACTGAAAAGGATCATCTATCACAATTTAGATAATGTTGGGATACTGTGTATACATTATATGTTACTAAAGCAAATGTATTTTTCTAATGATTGGACTTTTCCAGAGCTTCTTTTTAATTTTTTTTGGGAGATAGTAATGGAAAAAAGAAAAAAGAACTACAGAATTAGAAACCATAATAGGCGAGAATTATCATGTTCATGGTTCCCAAAATTTTCTCAGTGGCCATGTTCACTGACCTTTACTAAGGTGAATTTATTCAAGAGAGAAGACATATAGTCCTAGGGAGATTAATCAGCTTCCTCCCATAAAATTTTGCAACTGAAAATAAATAACCAAATGAATGGTGACTGGAGAAGAAGCCATCATATGAGCCCTACCACAAAGGATCCCAGGATTGCCCTAGTTCCTATCCTTCCCTGGGTTTGATTGTTCAGCTCTTACTGTGGTTTCAAAAGCTGCACCAGAAAGTCCTAACCAGAGCAATTAGGCAAGAGAAAGAAATAAAAGGCATCCAAATTGGAAAGGAAAAAATTAAATTATCCTTGTTTGCAGATGACATGAGTTTATATTTAGAAAAACCCAAAACTCCACCAAAAAACTGTTAGAATTGATAAATGAATTCAGTAAAGTTGAAGTATACAAAATCAACATACAAAAATCAGTAGCATTTCTATACAACATCTAACAATTTAAAAAAGAAACTAAGAAAGCAATCCCGTTTACAATAGCTACCAAAAAAAAAACCCCTTAGAATAAACTTAACCAAAAAAGTGAAAGATCTCTACAATGAGAACTATAAAACACTGACAAAAGAAATTGAACAGGACACAGAAAAAAATGGAAATATATTCCATGCTTATGGATTGAAAGAATTAATATTGTTAAAATGTCCATACTACCTGAAGTGATCTACATATTCAATGCAATCCTTATTGAAATACCAATGAAACTCTTCACAGAAATAGAAAAGACAATTCTAAAATTTGTAGGGAATCACAAAAGACCCCAATAGCCAAAGTACTCCTTAGCAAAAAGAACAATGCTGTAGTACCAAAGCAGAATGGTACTGACATAAAAACAAACACATAGACCAATGGAGCAGAATAGAGAAACAACCAAGAAATAAATCCATGCATTTACAGCCAATTCATTTTTGACAAAGGCACCAAGAACATACATTGGGCAAAGGATTGTCTCTTCAATAAATGGTCGTGAGAAAACTGAATATTTATATGCAGAAGAATAAAACTAGATCCCTATCTCTCACCACATACAAAAATAGACTTAAAATGGAGTAGACTTAAATGTAAGACCTAACACTGTGTAACTGTTGGAAGAAAACATTGGGGAAACACTTCAGGACATTGGTCTGGGCAAAGATTTTTTTGAGTGAGACCCCAAAATCACAGACAACAAAAGCAAAAATAGGTAAATGGGAATACATAAAGATAAAATCAAAGGAAACAATCAATAGAGTAAAGAGACAAACTGCAGAATGGGAGAAATATTTGAAAACTACCCATCTAGCAAGGGATTAATAACAAGAATAAATAAGGAACTCAAACAACTCAACAGCAAAAAACCAAATAACTTGATTTAAAAAATGGAGGAAAGATCCAAAAAAACATTTCTCAAAAGAAAACATATAGCGGGGAGGGTTGGCAGGGGCAATATATGTAATCCTAACAATATATGTACCCCCATAATATAATGAAATTAGAAAAAAAGAAAACATATAAATGACCAATAAGTATATAAAAAAATAGCTTGACAACACTAATCATCAAGGAAATGCAAATCAGCCGGGCGTGGTGGCTCACGCCTGTAATCCTAGCACTCTGGGAGGCTGAGGTGGGCGGATTGCTCAAGGTCAGGAGTTCGAAACCAGCCTGAGCAAGACCCCATCTCTACTAAAAATAGAAAGAAATTAATTGACCAACTAAAAATATATACAGAAAAAATTAGCCGGGCATGGTGGCGCATGCCTGTAGTCCCAGCTACTCGGGAGGCTGAGGCAGTAGGATTGCTTGAGCCCAGGAGATTGA
>CAUYPO010054830.1:0-16157 GCA_963574435.1 Cheirogaleus major | reverse complement strand
TATAAGGAAGTAACTTTGATTTTTTGACTATAAGAATAAAGTGACTGGGGCATTCGGCGCTGCAGTCTTGTACCGTCTTTATGTGTGTCGGTGTCTTTCTTTGTCTGTCTCTTTGTGTTATATGTCCATCCCCTGTCCTGCAAACGGGGCCACGTCATTCTATCTCTTATATCTTTGTATTTTGTATATTAATTCCTGGTTAGTAATGTTGACTTAAGTGTTATAAAATGTAAGTTCCTATTTTAAATTCCTCAAATTTTTCTTTCTCCCAGTTCCTCTTGTATGGATTGATGCTGATTTCCGGTGTTACGGGGAATTTCAGTTTCCCACACTGCAGCTGCTGTCCCAGCCCTTGCCTGCTGCACCTTACACACACTCTGGTCACCTACGACAGGGCTGTGTCAGGGTGTGCAGGTCTGCTGGTTACTGTTCACTGCTGGACTGCAGCTTGTGGGCCAGGAGGGAGGGCTGGAGGAGATGCCATCACCTCTCCCAGGAGCTAGCTGTCCTTTGAATCTAGCATCACAGGCTGATCTTTAGACCAGCTCAGACCAACTAATCTCTATTTCTGTCCCATTTCAGTTTAGCCACATCCTAGTTCTTACATACTCAAGGTTTTGGCCTGGTGAGTTCTTCTTTCTATATAAGATACCTTTCCTGTATTTCCACTATTCTTTTATTCAGAGCCTACACTTAATTAAATTGGAGGGCCTCCCATTCCCTGAGGTCCGTGTGGTCTTCATTCCTTTGTGACTGACCCTTGCAGGTATAAATCGGAACAAACTTTTAGATAGCATTATCTATCAAAGATTAAATAGATAAAACTTATCCTTACTGTCCTTTTTATGAGTTTATGGGAATATGCAAGAGTCTTGAGTCTTGACTTTTCTGTCACATCTCTAGTTAAAGTAGGTTTTAGCTGGGCTAAATTTAGGCAGTTTTCATAAGTCACATTGACAAGTTCCAGGATTTGGGGAAGCATGAGTGTCATGCCCTGGGAGAAGATGGCACTAAAGGTGACCTACTCCTCAACACTTTCCCCATCAGGGCCAAGGAGGACAGTGAGTCATGGCTCTGCCTCAGCCATCTTCACTGCAAGATTGCATCTGTTCTCTAAAGATAATTCAAGGCAATTAGGTACTTTGTTTATACAAAGATGCATCTTAGCTACTTCATATTGAAATGTGGGAGCCGTCCCAGAGGTCTTTCTTTCTGAATCACAAGCCTCTTTGATTTACTAAATTAGACTGCTACGGTGAAGTAGGAAGTTCAACAACTTCTAAGGTGTGAAGGGAACAAAAAGTCAAGTTATTTACTATTCTCTCTTATATCATGAGTGAAAGGTGAGTTTATGTCCCAAATTTTAAAGTATATTATAGAACAGTTCCTCTCATCCATTATGATGTGCTATTTTGGATGTCTAGCTCATTTAAATATTAATTAATTAATAATTTTTTATTTTAATTTATTTTGTTAATGAATACTTATATAGGACTTAGTTCTGTTTGTTACCAGAAAGAACATTCTGAATAAAGAACAGAAAATAAGGCTGTTGAAATAGTATATGATTGGAATTAGGGACTAGTCTAAGTGGATTAAAACTGTTAAGAAGTTACTGAGACTGAGGGAGAAAAGCCAGTCCTAAAAGTCCCTTTAAAAAATGTAGTGTTTACAAACAATGTTTCTGACCTGGGAGGAAAAGTCACTATACATAACTTTGAAAAACCAAACAAAGCCATTGAGTTGGTATTTACATTAGCGTCCTAGGGCCGCTGTGACAAAGAACCACAAATTGGGTGGTTTAAATGACAGAAATCGATAGTCTCTCAGTTCTAGAGGCTAAAAGACCACAATCAAGGCATCATTGGAATCATGCTCACTTTGAACCCTGTAGGCGGAATTTTCCCTGGCTTTCCCCTGCTTCTGGTGGAAGCCACCAATTTTTGGTGTCCCTCGGTCTGCAGCTTCCTCACTCCAATCTCTGTCTCTGTCGGTGTCCAAATTCTCAGATCATAAAGTCACCAGGCATATTGGATTAAGGGTCCACTTTGCTCTAGTATGCCGCATCTTAACCACTTTGGTATGGCGCTCACCGACCGTGAACCCTCGCCCACGGCGGCACTCGCAGTCCACACGGCGGTGTGTGCTGCGCATTGACGACGCGTCCGCGCTGCTCTCGTGTGATGAGGAAAGCTTTACAGCACTGAAAGCTTGTTACTTTACAGGCAGCTTTACTTGTAATGTAAATCAGAATAGGTAACATATACATATATGTTTTCATCACATTATTTTTAAATGTTCACAATTTTATTTTGATAAATGCAAAATTAGAAAAGTCATATCACGGCTGTCGGCTAAAGTCGCTGTGCGCGTTCATCTGTGACTGTCGACTATAGTCGACGCTGGTACCGAAGTGGTTAATCTAGCTAATTACATCTGCAATAAGCTTGTTTCTAAATGGGGTCACAGTCTCAAGTACCTGGGGTTTAGGTTTAGGATTTCAACATATGTTTTTTTTGGGGGGGGCACAATTTCAGCCATAGCAGTACTAAATACTGTTATTCATAAGACTGAGAGTTTTACTACAATTTCATTTGACAAATTTATCGAGTACCAGGCATTGCACTGAATGCTGGGAATACAGGATGAGCAAAACCAGGTATGGTTCTTGCCCTCGAAGAACTTACAGCCTAGCAGACAAGACAAACATTAATTAGAGAATCCTAGGAAAGAGGAATGTGATGACAAAAACACAGCTCAGTAAGAGCGTTTAGTAAAGGAGCTTGATGTATGCTGGGAGAGGAGGCACGAGTGGGAGAAGTGATGCTTGAACTGATGTCTGAACAACAACAGTGCTGAACACTGAGTCCTTTTCATGTATTGCCTCATTTGGTCTTTATAATAGCTCTACGGGGTAGGTAATATTATTCCCATTTTAAAGAGAAGGAAACTGAGGTACAGAGAACTTACCCAAGATCATATCTTGAAAGTAGAGGAATTAAGAAGATGATAGAGAATGAGAATCATCATAACCTCTGATATTCTAATTTTGTTTTTTGTTTTGTTTTTGTTTTTGCTTTTCAAGACAGAGTCTCACTTTGTTGCCCGGGCTAGAGTGCCGTGGCGTCAGCTTAGCTCACAGTAACCTCCAACTCCTGGGCTCAAGCAATCCTCCTGCCTCAGCCTCCCGGGTAACTGGGACTACAGGCATGCGCCACCATGCCCGGCTTATTTTTATATATATATATATTTTTAGCTGTCCAAGTAATTTCTTTCTATTTTGGTAGAGACGGGGTCTCACTCTTGCTCAGGCTGGTCTCGAACTCCTGAGCTCAAACGATCCACCCACCTCGGCCTCCCAGAGTGCTAGGATTACAGGCGTGAGCCACTGCACCTGGCCATGATATTCTAATTTTGATCATAATATTTTACTAATGTATTTGATCCTCTTCCCCACCCCCACACCACTTGTGTATTTTCTCTGCTGTTAGCTTTGTCCACCTCTAGAAACCCTTTGATGCGTGGGCATTTCCCAACTGAGTCATTTGTAGCATACTTGTGTAATTTGAGTCCAGTATCTGGTTGAATTAGACTGTAGCAGTACAATTTACCAGGAGAGGGCAACTGTCCCATTATTAGATCCTTGGTTACGAGTCCTGAATTATATGGACAACTTAAGAATTAAGATTACAAGTTAATCAAACAAATATTTGCTGTGGTTACAGATTCTCTACTGAATCTTTAGTAATTAGATTGGGGATAATTTAGATTGGGTTAATCAAAGAGTATCTGAACTGAGGTAAATCTGTTTTACTCAAGGCCAAGAGGACATTGATTCACTAGGATTTTGCCCTCTTAATGGCCGTTTTTTAGAGAACAGGACTGTCTGTGCCAATCTCTGAATCTCTAGTAAATTGCCCAGCACATGTGGAGGACTGATGAATGTTTGAATTAATTTCTCAAAGACAGGGACCACTTCTTAACTCTTTCGGTCTTCCTCCTACCACAGTGCCTCTGTTTATCAGTGCTCGATAAATGGTGGTTGTTTTATAAACTAAAGAAAACACAGGAGACTGAGCTTTATGGAAAAGAAAACCACAAACATGATTCTTATTCGATCTCCTGGACATTTCTAGGCCAGAGGTCGCCCTTTAGACGCCTTTGTAGCCTTCGCGAAGCCTGCTCCCCAGCGCCGCGGCGGCCGGCGGCTCCTGCGTCCAGCCGCCGTCAGCCCGAGGCATCAGATGGAGCAGCTGGCTATTTCCCTGACACATCAAAATTATTATGGAAAAGAATCCCCAGAAAATTTGTCAGGACTGCAGTTTTTGAACTCTTTATTGTAGAAATATTCAAATGTACACAAAATTAGAATAACGTAATGAGCTTCTGTATGCCAGTCCCGCGGCCTCAGCGGTGGTCAGTGTGAACACACGTCTGTCTTGCTCCCCTCCTGCCTTGCACACCCTCCCTCACTGAATTATTTTAAGGCAAATCCCAGAAATGTCATTTCACTGAAAAATACTTCAAAATATCTCTAAAATGCAAAGACTTTAAAACCCATAAAATATGATCACACTCAAACTTAACAAAAACCCCCTACTATCAAATATATAGCTAGTGTTTATGTTTCTCTGATTTTTCTCATAGTTGTCTCTTTGTGAGTTGGTTTGTTGAAATGGGATCCAAAAAAGATTCACACATTATATTAGATAAGTCTCCTTAGGGTTCTTTTTATTTTTTACAGTTTGATCTTTTTAGTCCCTGATAATTTGTTAAAGAAACAGGGCCATTTATCCTTCAGAATTTCCCACATTCTGGGTTTTGCTTATTACATGTTCATGATCTAGTAACATGTCTCTCTAGCTCCTATACACTGGTTTTTTGTTTGTTTGTTTGTTTGTTTTTTGAGACAGAGTCTCACTCTTTGCTCGGAGTAGAGTGCCGTGGCATCAGCCTAGCTCACAGCAACCTCAAACTCCTGGGCTCAGGCAATCCTTCTGCCTCAGCCTCCCGAGTAGCTGGGACTACAGGCACGTACCATCATGCCCAGCTAATTTTTTTTCTATATATTTTTAGTTGGCCAATTAATTTCTTTCTATTTATAGTAGAGATGGGGTCTCACTCTTGCTCAGGCTGGTCTTGAACTCCTGACCTTGAGTGATCCTCCCGCCTTGGCCTCCCAGAGTGCTAGGATTACAGGCGTGAGCCACCATGCCCGGCCTATACACTGGTTTTTGATGTAGAGATGATCAGGAGGCAGCTAAATGTCTAGTTGTCTTATTGCCGTGTTAAGATCAACCAGCTTTAGGTGTTATCGGCCTCATTTGTTAATTACAGAGTTTCTCACCAGCATTTCACCTACTGCTTTTATTACTAGTAGTCACGGGTGAGTGCCTAGACCCAGTGTTTGTTAGAAGTTGTAAAATAATGTTTGGTTCTTTAATTTCTTCTGAATTTATTAGCTGGAGTTCTTCCATAAAGAAGGTATAAGGGGGCCGGGTATGGTGGCTCATGCCTGTAATCCTAGCACTCTGGGAGGCCAAAGCGGGTGGATTGTTTGAGCTCAGGAGTTTGAGACCAGCCTGAGCAAGAACCAGACCCCGTCTCTACTGAAAATAGAAAGAAATTAGCTGCACAACTAAAAATTTATAGAAAAAATTAGCCAGGCATGGTGGCACATGCCTGTAGTCCCAGTTACTCGGGAGGCTGAGGCAGGAGGATCGCTTGAGCCCAGGAGTTTGAGGTTGCTGTGAGCTAGGCTGACGCCACTGCACTCACTCTAGCCTGGGCAACAGAGTGAGAATGTCTCAAAAAAAAAAAGTATAAGGGAACTATTTAGAATGTCTTTGTAACTCTTTGTTAAGTATTTAAAATAAACCTTAACAACATAAAATTGTTACTTTCTTTAATACATTTCTTTGATTCTACAGTGAAAGTCTACCTAATTATGACTCAATCTAGAAGCCATAAAAGAAAGAAAAAAATTGTAACTTTGTTATGTTTAATCAAGTTAAAATGAGGTCATTAGGGTGGGCCCTAATCCAATATCACTGGTGTCCCTATGGAAAGGGGAAATTTGGACACAGAGACAGACATGCACAGAGGAAAGATTATGTAAAGTGACATAGGGAGAATGCCATGAGAAAAGTGGAGTTATACTGCCACAAGCAAAAGAACTTCTGGGGCTACCAAAAGCTGGAAGAGGCAAGGAAGGATTCTTCCCTAGCATCTTCAGAGGGGGCATCGCCATGCCAACACTTTAATTTCTGACTTCTAGCCTTCACAACTGTAAGCCAATAAATCTGTTGTTCTAAGCCACCCATTTTATGCTACTTTGTTATTGGCAGCCCTAGGAAACTAATAAAGTTATATAAATGGAAACATACAGCGTGTGACATTTTAAGGTTGACTTGTTTTTTTCTTTCACTTAGTATAATGTCCTTGCATATAGTTTGGTCATTTTTTTATTCACTCTTTTAATTGGTATTTAGGCCATTTATATTTAGTGTAATTAAATATGTTAGCACTGATATGTTAGCACTAAGTCTGCCATTTTAATTTTTGTTGTTTTGGTCTATTCCTTCTGTTTTTTTGTTTGTTTATTTCTGTTTTCTTTTTCCTGCCTTCTTGTGGGTTAATGGAACAAGTTTTAGTATTCCATTTTGATTTAGCTATAGTATTTTTGAATGTATGTCTGTGAATAGATTTTCGTGGTACTCTAGGTATTATACTATGCATACATAACTTCACAGTCTACTGGTGTGAACATGTTACTAGTGCAAGTGAAGTTGTTTCCACTTTTGGCTATTATGAATAATGCCACCATGGATGTGGAAGTGCAAGTGTCTGTTTCAGTCTGGGTTTTCAGTGCTTTGGGGCATATGCGTAGGGATGGAATTTCTGGATCATTTGATAATTCTACATTTAGCTTTTTGAAGAACTGCCAAACTGTTTTCCACAGAGGCTCTACCATCTGACATCCCATCAACAGTGCACAGAGGCTCTGACGCTACGTCCTCACCAACACTTGCTATATACCATTTTTTTCTTTACAGATAAAAGCCATCCTGATGGGTGTAAAGTGGTTTTGATCTGCATTTCTCTAGTGGTTAGTAATGTCGAGCATCTTTCCATGTGCTTCACAGCCATTGGCATGTTTCTTTTGGAGAGATGTCTATTGAAGTCCACAGCCCACCTTTGAATTGGGCTGTTTGGGTTTGTTGTTGCCGTCGAGTCGCAGGAGTTCTTTCTATATCCTGGATATTAACCCTTTATCAGATATATGAATTGGAAATATTTCCTCCCATTCTGTGGGTTGTCTTTTCACTCTCTTGATCCACAAAATTTTTTAATTTTGATGAAGTTCACTTTATCTGTGTTCCCCCCCCCCCTTTTGTTGCTTGTGCTTCTGGTGTTATACCCAAGAAATCATTGCAAAATCCAATGTCATGAAGATTTCTTTCTGTGTTCTTCTAACAATTTTATAGCTTTAACTCTTAAGGTTAGGTCTTCTGATCCATTTTGAGTTAGTTTTTGCATATGATGTGAGGTAGGGTCAGTCTTTCCTGGTGGAGATCCAGGTTTCCCAGGACCATGTTTAGAAAAGACTGTCTTTTCTCCATTGAATGGTCTTGGAAATCTTGCTGAAAATCGACTGACCACACATGTGAGGGGTTTTTTTGGGGGGGTTCTCCAATTCTATTCAGTTAGTCTATGTCTGTCCTTATGTCTGTACCATGTTAATTACTGTAGCTTTGTAGGGAATTTTGAAATAAAAAGGTATGTGTCCTCTGGTTTTGTTATTCTTTTTCAAGTTTTAGATATTCAGGGTCCCTTGAGATTCCATATGAATTTTAGGATGGGTTTTCTATTTCTGGAGGAAAAAAAACTTGAGATTTTGATAAGGGAATGTGTTGAATCTATAGGTTGCTTTGGGTAGCATTGTCATCTTAACCTTTAATCTATGAACACAGATGTCTTTCCATTTATTTAGATCTTCTTTCATGTCTTTTAGCAATGTTTTATAGTTTTCAGTGTCTAAGTCTTTTACCTCTTTGGTTAGACTTATTCCTAAATATTTTATTCTTTTTCATGCTATTGTAAATAAAATTTTCATTTTGGATCATTTCTTGCTAGTATATAGGAATGCAACTGATTTTTGGTGTTAGTTTTATATCTTGTAGCTTTGCTGGGTTTCTTTATCAGTTTCAACAGCTTATGTGTGTGGAATCTATAGGGTTTTCTGCATATGAGATCATGTCATCCATCTGCTAATAGAGATCATTTTACTTCTTCCTTTACAATTTGGATGCCTTTAATTTCTTTCTTTCTTTCTTTCTTCCTTTTTCTTTCTTTTTTTTTTTTTTTTTTTTTGCCTATGCTCTGGACTTCTAATACTGTGTTGAATAGAACTGGCAAAAGTGGGTATCTTTGTTTCTGAACTTAGAAGAAAAGCCTTCTTTATTGAGTGTGATGTTTGCTATGGTTTTTTCATATATGGTCTTTGTTATGTTAAAGAAGTTCCTTTTTATTCCTAGGTTATTGTTTTGTTTTGTTTTTTTATCATGAAAGGGTATTGAATTTTGTCAAATGCTTTTTCTGTATCAATGAAGATGATCATGTGGATGGTTTTCAGGTGTTTTTGCTATTATAAACAATGACACTGTGAACATTCTTATGCATGTTTCTGTATGTACTTTGAAAGAGCTCCTCCATGTTAACAGCTTTGGACTTTATGTGTTAGACACACCTGGGAATCTTTGACTGATTTAACTGATCTGAAGGAGAGTCCAGACACTAGTATTTAAAACATCTTCATTGAGACATAATATACCATAAAACTCCCCATGTAAAGTATACATGTCATTCTGTTTTGTGTCGCTATAAAGGAAATGCCTGAGGCTGGGTAATTTATAAAGAAAAGAGCTTTATCTGGCTCACGGTTCTGCAGGCTGTATGAGAAGCACAGCACCAGCGTCTGCCTCTGGCGAGGGCTTCAGAGCTTCCACCAAGGCAGAAGGCACAGGGGGAGCAGGTGCATCACATGGCGGGAGCAGGAGCAAGAGAGAGAGGAGGAGGTGGCAGGCTCTTTTAAACAAGCACCTCTGGTGTGAACTAATAAAGGAAGAGCCTGCTCATTATGCAGGGAGGGCACCAAACCGCTTATGAGGGATCCACCCCCATGACCCAAACACCTCCCACCAGGCCCCACCTCCAACACTGGGGATCTAATTTCAACATGAAATTTGGAGGGGCCAAACATCCAAACCATATCAGCATACAATTTAATAGTCTAGTATGTTTGCTAAGTTGTACAAACATCACCACAGTCTAAGTTTAGAAACACTGTACCCATTGGCAGTCAATCCCCTCAGCCTCCAGCAAACGCTAATCTGCCTTCTGTCTCTACAGACTTGCCCATTCTGGACATTTCATATAAATGGAATAATAAAATTTGTGACTGGCTTCTTTCACTTTGCATAATGTCTTCAAGATTGATCCATGCTGTAGAGTGCATCAATACTCTATTGCTTTTTATTGTCCGATCCCATTGTATGGGATAGACATTTAGGTTGCTTTCACATTTGGGCCATTAGAAATAATGTTGCCATGAACACTGGTGTGTAAGTTTATTTGTGGACATGTGTTTTTCTCTTTGGCATATTTCTGGGAGTGAAATTGCTGGTTATTATATATGGTTATTCTGTTTCACGTTTTAAGGACCTGCCAAACTGTTTTCCAAAATAGCTGCATCATTTTGTATTTTACATTTCCACGGGCAATGTATGAGGGTTCCATTAATGCCTTTTGCAACAATTTAGATGGAACTGGAGACCATTCTCCTAAGTGGTATCTCAAGAATGGAAAGACAAACACCACATGTAATCACTATTAAATTGGAACTAACCAATGAGCACACATGTGCAAAGAGGGGAGAGTAAAACTCAGTGGAAATCAAGCAGGGAGGAGAGGGATGGGCATAAACCTTTCTTGTGGCTATAATGAACACTATTTGGGTGATGGGCACACCTATAGCCGTGAAAAGCAATCCATGTAACCAAAAACATTTGTACCCCCTTAATATTTTGAAATAAAAGAATTACATCTTACTTCTCAGAAACTGTCTGAGATGTAAGCAAAGAAGAGAATGGAGTGAAATAAAGTGCTGAGAGAAAAAAACAAAACAATCACAGCTTCTATGGCTGTCTAAAAGAAAGAAAAAAAACTTATTATAGAATTCTGGATTTTACAAAATTAGTTTTCAAAGGGAAAGAGAAATAAAGACATTCTCAGAAAAACAAAAACTTAGGCAATCTGTCACCAGCACTCCTGCCTTGCAAAAAATGTTAAAAGTTCTTCAAAGGGAAGGAAAATGAAATGGGTCAGACCTACACAAGGATCCATATAAAGAAAGGCCATTAGGCCGGGCGCAGTGGCTCACGCCTGTAATCCTAGCACTCTGGGAGGCCAAGGCGGGAGGATCACTAAAGGTCAGGAGTTTGAAACCATCCTGAGCAAGAGCGAGACCCCGTCTCTACTAAAACAGAAAGAAATTAATTGGCCCACTAAAAATATATAGAAAAAAAATTAGCCGGGCATGGTGGTGCATGCCTGTAATCCCAGCTACTCGGGAGGCTGAGGCAGGAGGATTGCTTGAGCCCAGGAGTTTGAAGCTGCTGTGAGCTAGGCTGACGCCACAGCACTCTAGCCCGGGCAACAGAGTGAGACTCTGTCTCAAAAAAAAAAAAAAAAGAAAGGCCATTAGAGAATGTATAAGTGAAAGTACAATAGCAACTTATCTTTTTCAATCTTAATTGATCTAGCAGATAACAATTGATTCGTTATAATAATATATTCGATGATTATAGCTTACATACAAGTAATATGAACAACAACGATACAAAGAACAGGAGGGAATTTGAATTGTTTTGCCAGGGGAACATAGTTTAGCTAAAAGAAGAATGACAGACTCCTACCATTTTTACCTGAGATTCAGTACATTTTTATGAATAAACACTTCTCAGTTTGTTGTATGCCTTTGGTCAATTTCCTGTGGTTGCTTTTGACAGTTTTGTATGTTGAAAGGATCTCCTGAGCACTTTACTCCTTCATGCTAGAAGTCCTGCCTTCCTTCTGCCCAGATAGCACCTTACCCCTGTTAGAATGGCTTGTATTAAAAATTCTACTCCTTTCTATGTTTGCTACCACTTCTTGAGCTCATGTTTTTACTTTATCCTTTTTTTTTTTCCTTCCAGAAAGCTTTCGTGGGTAATAAGTGTTCAGGGCGCTTGTAGGCCCAAGTCTCCGTTCGGTCCTTGCACTTGAACAGCAGCTGAGTTGTTTCCAGGATCATAGACTGAAGTCTTGTCCCTGTGCCCCCCACCCAGAACTCCACTGCTTTCTAGAATCCAGGGCTGCAGGTAGTCTGATGTTCATCTGATTCTTCTTTTAGCTAAACTATGTTTCCCTACAGATCTTTTAGAACTTTCTCTTAATTCATGGCGTTCATTTCTAGGTGTCCAGGTGGGGCCTTTTTTTTTAATTCAAATTTTCTCTTTCTCCCTTCTCTACTCCCTTCTTCTGGGATGAGTCTATCACACAGATACTCATTGATGCTAAAGAGTGTTCCTCTGTACTTTTTCCTCTTAATTTGCACTTCTTGGTCTTTTGCCTTATGTTCTGCTCTACCAGTTCAATAATTTGTTCTTCCTGTGACCATTATGTTAACAACTTACAGTTTTAAATTGTACCAGTCATATTATTTTCCAGAAATTCTCATGATTTCCTATTTCAGCTATTCTCATTAATTATAGTTTTGTTAATGTTTTCATAATAGTAAATATACATAAGAGCTTGTGCGTACCATTAAAAATAATAGAACCAATTAAACCCACTATGTAGCTTAAGATATAAAACTATATCAATACCTTTTAGTTTTCTGTGTGCCCCTTCCCATCCCTTAACCTCTACCCAGAAGTAAACACTACCTTGAATGTTATCTTTCAATTGCTCTTCCCTATAAATTCATGTATATGTTCACGAACATTTTGCCTTGATTTACCTGTCTTTGAATGTTAAATGGAATGATACTGCATATGATGTTCTGCAGTTTTAATTTTTTGCTCAGTATTAATCAGATTCAACCATGTTGATGGGTAGTTGTAGAAATATATCTCAGTTTACTTACAGGCATTTATCTTTTGCTATTTAAATGATATAATTGTAAACATATGCTAACATGTCTTCTGCTAAAATATATGCAGGATGTTTTTTCTAGGATGTATATCTAAGATTAGAATTGCTGAACAGTAATCCAATTGCCTAGATACTTTGTTTTTTTAAATTATACCAACGTATACCTTCTCATCATGCACAAGTTCCCATTACCCTACTTCCATGCTAACATGTTATAGTCAGACTTAACATATGGCTAATTTGATCTATAACAGTGTTGCATGGAGACATTTTAAATTTGCATTTCATTGTTTATGAATGAAGTTGAATATCTTTTCATAAATTTACTGATAACTTCTATTTTTTTTCTGTTGACTTTTAGGTGGCATTCAGTTTTAACGTTCTCAGTGCCAGCCCATTGGCATTTATACGTGTGGCAAAAATCTGATTTCTGACTTTTCACCCTCTTAATGGTGTCTTTTAATAAAGCTTTCTTCGTTTAGTGAATGTTTTGTCTTTCCCCTTATAAATTTTTATCTTAAGAAATCTTTTCCCTACCCCAAGGTCATAAAATGATTGTTTTCTTCTAAAAAGTTTAAAGTTTTGTTCATCATACTGTAACTCTTAATTCATCTGGAATTTATTTATATTTTTTTGTATGAGGGTAGGAATCTAGTTTCATTTCTTCCTTATGATCAATGGTGCTTATTAAATAGCCCATCCCTTCTCCCAGTGATCTCTACTGCTAAATCTGTCAGACTAAGTTGCAATTTATGCATGAGTCTGTTTGTGATTGGGATATTCACTTTTATTTTTTCTACTGGGATCTTCATTAAAATTGAATCTATGAATTTATTCCTTTCAAAGAACCAATCATTTGCTTTTTGATTTCCACATTGTACATTTTCTATTCCCTTTATTTCTGCTTATTAATTTCCTTTTTATAATACTTAGATTTAATTTGCTTTTTTCTAACTTCTTCACATGAGTGTTTAGCTAATTGATTTTTAGAAATTCATTTTATTATATGTGTATTTTTGGCTATATACTTCCTATGAACATTAAGTACATCCCACAAGTTTTTATATATCACATTTTCATGATGACTCAGTTAAAAATATTTTCTATTCCAGGAATTTGCGTATAGTGAAAAAAAAAAAGAAAAAAAATATTTTCTAATTAGTTGATGTAGTGTTCTATGTATGTCAATTATGTTAACTTGTTTTTCCAAGTCTTCTATATCCTTACTTTAAAATTATTTCTGAAATTTGTTTCTTCTATCAGTTACTAGGGGAAGTCTGTAAAAATCTCTCAATTATAGGTTTGTTTCTTTCCCTTCTTAGATGCGTTTTTGCTTTATATAGTTGAAGCTGTGTTTTCAACATACACAAATGTAGGAGTGTTTTATCTTGTTCATTTGACCCTTTTATAACTACAATAGGTCGCTCCTTGAAATCTCTGGTAACACTTACTAGATGTAAACATTAAACATATCAATAGTAAAATGCACAAATCTTTGTATAGCTTTGTTTATTTTTATCTATGTATATGCCTGTGAAACCACTGTTCAAATCAGGATGTAGAACATTTGATCACCCCAAAAGGTATCATGCCCTTTCCAGTCAACCATTATGCTGAATTCTATCATCACATAATAGTTTTGCTTGTTCTTGAACCACATACAATTGTACTGAACAATACAGTATGTACTCATGTGTCTGGCTTCTTTTGTCCCACATGTATATTTTAAAAGATTTATCCTCCAGTGTTAGTGCCTGTTTTAGTTAAAAAAAAAAAATTATCCATGTTATTGCATCTATATTGCTGAGTAGATTTCATTATGTGTGTACCACAATTAATTTACCCATTCTCTTGATTTAAACTTGGATTGTTTCCAGGGTTTTTTTTTTTTTTGGAGGGGGGAGCCTCTTAATAAAGCTACTATCAACATTTTTGTACAGGTCCTCTTTGTGGGACCTATATACTCATTCCCTTTGCGCATATACCTAGATTATAGGTATCATCATAGGGTAGGCATATTTTACTTTTAACTTTGTCACATTTCCAAAGTGGCTATACCATTTTACACTCCTAGCAACAAATGCACGAGAGTCCCATTTGCTTTGCAACCTTGTAAAAACCTGGATTTGTCAATCTTTATGTTAGCTTCTCTGATGAGGTACGCTGGCATTAAATTCTGGTTTTAATATGCCTTTCCCTGATAAATAATAATGTTGACCAACTTTTCATACATTATTGGCCATTTGGGTATCTCTTATTGTGAAGTGCCTATTCATATTTATATCTTTTCTCCATTTAAAATAAACTCACTTTTACTTTGTTTACTTATTAGTAGTGTTATTGTCAAATATATGAGTTCCACTGTGAAACCAATGCAGCAGAGGCAGCTAGAAATATCGACGGGATGTTTGGGAAGGATGTGGCTAATGAACACACATTACATCTATGATTTGAGAAGTTCCATTCTGGTGATTTTAATTTTGAAAATGAGCCATGTGGGTGACCTGAGACCAAAGTGGATAATGATGAACTAAAAGCTGTAGTGGCAGTGAATCCATCTCAATCTATGTGTGAATTAGCAGCAAGGTTTGACGTTACTATTCCAACAATATTGGACCACTTGAAACAAATGGGCAAGGTAAAGAAGCTGGATAGGGCCGGGCGCGGTGGCTCACGCCTGTACTCCTAGCACTCTGGGAGGCCGAGGCAGGAGGATTGCTTGAGCTCAGGAGTTCAAGACCAGCCTGAGCAAGAGCGAGACCCCATCTCTACTGAAAATAGAAAGAAATTAGCCAAATAACTAAAAATAGAAAAAATTACTTGGGCATGGTAGCGTGTGCCTATAGTCCCAGCTACCTGGGAGGCTGAGGCAGGAGGATTGCTTGAGCCCAGGCTGACGCCACCGCACTATAGCCCCAAGCAAGAGAGACTCTGTCTCAAAAAAAAAAAAAAAAAAGCTGGATAGATGGGTTCTGCATGAATTAAACGAGCATCAGCGGAAAATCATCTTGAAGGTTGCCTTTCTTTGCTGTCATGAGATAAAGGCAAACCCTTTCTACACTGTATTGTTATGTGTGATGGAAAATGGATTCTTTTTGACAACTGCAAGCATCCGGCACAATGACTGGATAAAGATGAAATGCTGAAACACAGTCCAAAATCGAATATTTATCAAAGATTACTGGCGTCTGTTTGTTGGTACAGCAC
This sequence comes from Cheirogaleus major, assembly GCA_963574435.1. Taxonomy (NCBI): domain Eukaryota; kingdom Metazoa; phylum Chordata; class Mammalia; order Primates; family Cheirogaleidae; genus Cheirogaleus; species Cheirogaleus major. Next base: position 755 of record CAUYPO010054830.1, on the reverse strand, counting down.
TGGTATTATCCACTACAGCAGATGTCTACTGCTACCAACTGGACGAAATGATGAGGATGGTTGTGATTAAGCAGCCGAGATTAGTCAATAGAGACAGGCCAATCCTCTTGCAAGACAACACTCAACCACATGTCACACAAACAATGCTGCTCAAATTATAGAGGCTGGACTTGGAAACTCTGTCATCCACCATATTCACCAGACCTTGCACCAACTGTCTACCATGTCTTCCAAGCTTTGGACAGCTCCTTGTAAGGAAAAATACTCAATTCTCAGCAAGCTGTGGAAAACACCTTTTGCGATTTCATTACCACTCAGTCTCCAGGCTTCTTTGCTGCTGACATAACCAAGCTACCATTGAGATGGCAAACCTGTGTCAATAATTTAGGCACATACTTTGATCAACTGTACTACTTCTTGATTGAGATATAATGAACTACTACACTTTTGATCCCAAATCGGCCATTTCATATTTAACTTTCCATTTTGTGCAGAATGCCTCCTTGCCATCATTAATTACTAGCCAACAACAAAAAACTTTAGGTTTCACTGGAAAGCTATTTCCAAAGTCACAGTATTTGTAAACTTTCCCTCTTTTTAAGATTAGTTACCAAGGGCCGGGCGCGGTGGCTCACGCCTGTAATCCTAGCACTCTGGGAGGCCGAGGCGGGCGGATCGCTCGAGGTCAGGAGTTCAAAACCAGCCTCAGCAAGAGCGAGACCCCATCTCTACTAAAAAATAGAAAGAAATTAATT
>CAUYPO010054823.1:0-21362 GCA_963574435.1 Cheirogaleus major | reverse complement strand
CTGCCTTGAATGAACCTTCTGTGCAAGGTGCTTCATATACAAACAGGCTGTATAGCTGGTTTTTATTGATACCTAATAGTTGTCTAATAGTTGTATGTATTTATGGGGTTCAAGTGATATTTTGATACATGTATACAATGTGTATGATTACATCAGGCTATCCATCGCCTTAAATATTTATCATTTCTTTATGTTGGGAACATCCAAAATTTTCTCTTCTAGCTATTTTGAAATGTACAATAAATTATTGTTAACTGTAGTTGCCCTACTGTGCTGTCAAACACTACAACTTACTTCTTCTAACTGTATGTTTTTACCCATTTACCAATCTCTCTTCATTCCTCCCTCCTCCCCCTTGCCTTTCTCAACCTCTAATATTAAGCCATCATTCTACTCACTACCTTCATGATATCATTTGTTTTACCTGCCACATATGAGTGAGAACATGCAATATTTGTCATGCTGTGCTTGGCTTATTTAACATAATGACCTCCAATTCCATCCATGTTGCTGCAAATGACATGATTTTGTGCTTTTTTATGGCTAAATAATATTCCATTGTGTATATATACCACATTTTCTGTATCCATTTATCCATTGATGGGTACAGAGGTTGATTCTGTATCTCCTTTCTTTTGGATATATACTCAGCAGTGGGATTGCTGGATCATATGGTAGTTCTATTTTTAGTTTTTTTAGGAACCTCATACTGTTTTCCACAGTGGCTATACTACTTTACATTTTTACCAACAGTGTCCAAGCATTCCCCTTTCTCTGCATTCTCACAGCATCTGTTATTTTCTGTCTTTTTGAGAATAGCCATTTTAACTGGGGTGCGATGATATCTCATTGTGGTTCTGACTTGCATTTCCATGATGATTAGTGACGTTGAGCAATGTTTTTATATACCTGTTGCTCATTTGTATATATTTTTTTTCAGAATTGTCTATTCGAATCTTTTAAAATCAGATTATTATTATTATCATTTTGCTATTGAATTGAGTTGCTTATATATTCTGGTTATTCGTCTGTTGTTGGATGGATAGTTTGCAATTATTTGCTCCCATTTTGTGCATTGTCTCTTCACTTTGTTGATTGTTTTCTTTGCTATGCAGAAGCTTTTTAGCTTGATGTAATCCCATTCGTCTATTTTTGGTTTTGTTGTCTGCACTTTTGAGGTCTTACCCAAAAAACTTTGACCAGACCAACGTCCTAAAGTGTTTCCCCAGTGTTTTCTTCTAGTAGTTTCATAGTTTTAGGTCTTATACTTAAGCCTTTAATCCATTTTGATTTGATTTTTGTATATGGTGAGAGAGAGGGGTCCAATTTCATTTTTCTGCATATGGACATCCAGTTTTCCCAGCACCATTTATTGAAGAGACTGTCCTTTCTTCAGTGTATGTTCTTCTAACTATCATCAAAAAAGAGTTGGCTATAAATATGTGGCTTTATTTTGGGGTTCTCTATTATGTTCCATTGGTCTGTGTGTTTATGATTGTTTTTTTGTCACCTTGCTAATAGATGTCTGAGACTTACTTTCACTGTAACTGTGTTACCTGGGAGCAATTAGGTGGGGAAGGACCCTAGAGCTGTCACCTACCTTGAATCTTTGAACTCTAAAACAAACATGAAAATTGTGAGTGGCCAATTGGCTTATGTCCTTTTCTCTATCCCTGGGCAACTTTGTCCCCTGTTATACCCAATAACCATCCAAATCATCATGGTTTACAGAATGTTTCATCTTAATCCTCCTCAGCATATGTCCTTGTCTCCTACTGCAAGGAGAAAAATGAACTTATAAGATATGAATATCCACACATCTATCTATATTTGCACTTATCCTTACTGCTTTCCCTCCTATCTTGAGAGACAGAAGAGCCCCTTCTCTTGTTTAGTGATCATCCTTCCACATGTGCTCCAGATATTTTTATACATCTAGGAATCCCTGCTTAATGAAAGCACATCCTCCTCGGTGAAAGCTTCTCTGTTGCTCTCTACCTGTCCCCATCTGCTGCACTGCTGGCTTTCTCCTTTGTGCCACCGTCATGTCATGCATGCGCCTCGAGAATTACACATATTTAGGGTTAATAGAGGAGCTTGGAGTTAAATAAGCATTTGTCCAAATTATACCTCTGCCTCTTATTAGGTGCTTGATTTGTTGGGGAAAATTTCTTGAACTTCCCTGAGCCTCAGTTTTCTAATCTGTAAAATGAGCCCTGACTGCATGGGTTCAAGTATTGACTTTGTCACATGTTAGCTGTCTAACGTGGGCAAGTTATTTAGTCTCTCTGTGTTTCAGTTCCCTAATAATGAAAATAATACCTTGTAGGGTTACTGCTGGTTAAATGGGTCAATGCATGTGAAGTGCTTAGAACTGTGCCTCGCTGGTAGTGTGTGCCAAATAAGCATTTGTTCTTACCATCATTCACATATTTACCTAAAAGAGTTGTGTGAATTGGGATAATGTAAGAAAAGCACTTAGCAAATGACTGTGATAAACACTTAATGAATGGAAATTGTTATTATAGTCATTATCATCATATCTGTATAACAGCTAGTTGCTTGTCTGTTTTCTCTATAAAGAAAGACACAGGCAATGTGTCTTAGCAGACCTTCTGGCTCATAGGTGAGCAGGAATGTCTCTCGAATGAATGAAAGAATGAAACCTGTCCCCTGGGCACCTCAAACTCAACATGCCCCAAATTGGCTTTATCACGCTCACCAAATGTTCCCCCTAGAGCACATCATCTGCCTTGGTGAATGGCCCCACAGTCACCACTGCCAGACAAGAGACATCCTGGACTCCTCCCTCTGCCACACAAGCCCTGCCTAAGCAGTCAGCAAAAACCAAACACTTAATTTTAGCTCTTGAGGTCTTGCTCTCCACCACACCCGCAGGCCCACCACATGGACTGCGACCCTTCAGCATCACTCACATGCAGGAGGTCAGTCACCTCCTAATAGTGCTTCCTGCCTTTAAGCCTTGCCCTTCTGGTTGGTATATTTCAAAAAGTCCTACCCTTACCTTTGCACTCTTAGTCTTAGTTTCTTCACCTTTAGAATGGAGATAATACTACTACCTATATCATAAGGTTGCTGTTTGCTCAAGTGAATGATTCACAGAAAGCACCTAGCATAGGATCTGGCACACAATAAGCACTCAGTTAAGATTAGCTTTTACTATGATTGTATACATGATAAATACAATTCTCTGAGCCTGACATACAAGACTTCTTGTGATCTCCTAGTCCCTGCCTACCTGCCTAGCCTGTTCATCCACAGCCCCTCTCCCACACAGATCTCTTCATTAAGATCACATGCATCCTTCTAGTTTCCCTGTCATGCCATGCTGTTTCACACCTCTGGTCTTCCTCTTGCCCTCACCTACCACAGGAAATCCTAAAACCCAGCTTAAAACCTCATTTCCTCTCCTGATTCTTTCCTTTCCTTCTACCAGACAGAATTATCATTCTCTCTTCTATATCTTGTACTTGACACTTTGAATATGGGCTATAAATATATTTGCCATGTGTGTATTAGATAAAAATGTATTTAGAGGAAAAGAATGCTAGTTGAGTTTGGTTTAGAAGGTTTAGATTAATCCACTTGGAGCAGGGCTTTGACAGCTAAGAGAGGTGCTTAGCGAGTGAGGCAGTTTCAGCCTTGTGATCCGTTGAGAGCTCAGACTAGTAGCACCTGCCAGCAGAATACACACCAATTTATGGAGCAAAAGCAGAAAAGGTAGCACTGAATGAGAAAGAAAGGAAAAACAAGCATGGTTTATGAAGGCACAGCATAGAGGAGGAGATCCAGGTCTGTTTGCAGTGAGCTCTAAAAGCCACAGAAACCATCAGTTTAGCCATCACGGACGCCTGAAATCTTTCCATAAAGCAGGATATTTTGTTGTGGTAGTCATTCAAATACTAGGTTTGATTTTGAGAGGGTAGGTAACTAATTGAAGATATTAGGTACACTCCCTTCATCCATGTTGCACATGGGGAAAATCTCCTTTGTCAGACCACTCCTTCCCAAGTTCTCAGTGGGCCAGGGAAGATTTTAAAGCAAGAATAGAGCTGGTCGATTTTATCTGGATCATCTCCCACTGGCATTAAGTAACTATATTCCATTTAGTCTAGTGTCTGTCTGTCTTTGCTCAGACACTAGGATTTAACTTAATGCTCCTAATTGTGAGGATCAATTCAGATCTATCTGTTTCCAAGAGCAGACATCATTCTGTTAGATCTGCCTGCTATCCTTAATAGCAAGTACGGGACTGGCTTGAATATCCATTTAAAAGAGTGAAAAAATGGTTTTGCAGAACAGAATGAAATCTGTCATCTTAAGCACTTCCTTGTCTGCCCTCTGGAGCATTAATAATCCTAATTATTTTTAAAGCAGGATTTCATCTATTTTCTGGTGTTATCCTGCAGATTGAATTGAGCTCCAAGATTATGCGAAGCAGCTAAACTCTATCCTCAAATTCTATAGCCATTTTCTAATGAAATTCTCTTTGAAGATAACCTCCCCTAGCCCACATTAAAAAATATCATACATGACAAAGAGGTGGTAAAGAATTCAAACAGCCCCAACTCTTCCTAAATAGTTCCCCTTAGTTGTGCTTAAAAAAAAATTTTTTTTTTTTTTTGTATCCTAGCCTGAACATTCACATTCCATTTAGCTAGGGGTTTTCCATGTTACATAAACTATTTCCTATCTCTACATCTTGAGAGGCATTCAAGGCAAGCTCTGTTGCCCTTGCTGAGCTGGAGAAAAGCTCACTGGTGGGAAAAACCACTTGATCAGGGTCATTTGGAGATTCTGAGAACAAATTGTAATTAAACTTAAGGTTTCCTGATTCCTCCTCCATTACCCCACAGGACCAAGAAATATGGTCGGGATCGGTTTTATTAAGACTTTGGCTATGATTTTTCACAATAGAGATGGGAATAAATACTGGAAGGAAATGTTTTATCTAAGCAATAGTGATTATTTTACTGTGATAAGATTAAGGATATTTTTTTCCTCTGATGATCTTTATTCTCCAAATTTTCAGTAATGTGATTATATGACTTTTATAATTTTATAAATGTTAACAGTCATGTATTCTTTTTACAAAAATACATATTAGAAATGAACTTTTTTAATGCACCAGAATTATAATTATAAATATAAATGATTGTTCTGTCTTGGGATAGATAACTTCAGAGTTTGATGTGGTAAGGGAGGCTGTTTTCCTCCACATGCTTTATACTACTATATTTTATTCATTCTTTTTTGAATACAATATACTTTTATAAATTGCAAGATACAAAAAAGGCATGCTTACACACAGAATAATCTCTCTTTCACCGACCTCATTCTCCTTCTTACAGGCAACCAAAATATTCCTTTCTCGTTTGTCCTTCCAGAGATATTTTACATACATGTATTTTTTCATACCAACATGACGATAGGTAATGTAGTGTTCACCTGCTTGAGGAGCTTTCCATTTAGATCATAAAACTCTTCCTTGGACTTTTTTATTTTTACAGCCACTCCATATGTCATCATAATTTGTCTAACCAGTTTTTTTTTTATGGACATTTAGATTTTTCTAGTCTTTTACTATTTTAGACAGCAAGTCAATGAATAACTTTATATCATATATCATTTTAAATATAAATTCTTTCATTCATGAGCAAAACTATCTGTAGATGACTTCCTAGATGTAGGTGTGTACATTCATGAGTTTGATGATAGTGCCAAATTGCCCTCACCAGGGGTTGTATGCTCTGTTTTTACCTTGTATCTTGTAGGCGCCTTTCTTTCCTTGGTGCCAGGATGTTAGCGGTCACTTCCGTCCCCTCTGTGCTGCCTCTAGCCACCCTTCCACTTTTCTTCTTCATTGACTCTAAATGTGTTATAAACTTAGAAACAAATAACTAAGCTGTTAGAATTGTGTCTAAAGCAAAAGTATGTGGTTCAAAGTCATGTCTAGAGCATCGTAAATTACTCATTCAACAAGTATTTATTGGATCCTTATTGTACTCACTGTTCTAGGCACTGGGCACTGGGGATATAGTTTCTGCCCCATGGATGCTCTTACTCCAGTGGCAGGAAGAAGACAGTAAACAAATAACACAAATGAGTGACTTTTGGATAAGTGAAATGTTACTGAACTTCAGTTTTTGTTTTAAAGTTAAAAGCAAATGGGAGTCTGCATGCCAGTGTACTGCCTACTTTCTTTATAGGTTAGTCTCCACTTGTAGCCTACTTTCTTAAAGACAAAGAAGTATCACCTCTTTTATAGAGTGATGAGCTAATAGATTCCAGCAGAGTAATTAAAAAATAAAAAGAACTGTGAATGTAAAGAATACTAAAAAGCACAGAGTGGAGTATTTAGAGATAGGAGTTCTAGCTCTAGTTTTGCCATGAAATGACCACAAGCTCTCTGGATAGATTAATTCAGTGTTTCTCAGAGTGTATTCCACGGAACATTAACAAGTTCTATACATGTTAATAGATGTTACTCAAAAAGAGGCTCCATAGGAGGGCCACAGCTAGGCCAGCTTTATGAGAATTGGAAAAGAAAAGGACCCCTCAAGGGAACACAGCCCAGCAAACTCACAGCTTGGCAAAAGGATGGAGCAAGGTAGGAAAGATGCCCTTCCCTCTGGTTGGTGAGTGGTGCCCAGGCTCCCATACTCTCGCCCCCGTGCATCTAGCGCAACACTAAATAGCTGCCCTGTCTGTAGTCAGGTGGGTTTGGTAAGTGACTCCGTTAAGCAGATTTTCTTTAGTACAAGATGTCTCAGAGTTTTAATATGCTAACATGCTGTACTTTGAATCGCCAAGGAAAGAAAGCGATATGTGGCATATTTCTTGTTGGACCTCAGAACATCTTTTTTGTAGGACCAATATTCCCAGGAACACAATTTGAGAAAAACTGAACTAGATTATCTTTACCAGTCCTTGTTATTCTACGATTATGTTCTCTCATATGTTTTATTCTGATACATTTTCCTCCCTTAATAAAAGTAAAGTCTTCACTACCACCACCTCACCACTACGTCATCTCCAAACTGAGATCTATACTTAAACATTCCCTTTGCCCCATTACTTTATTGCTCAGGGCTATTTTTGTGGGAGAACATACCAGAGCACCATTCCAGAACCTCTCTCAGCATACTGCAAACCTGAACAACATTCAAGAACTTTGTTTTAAAGAGATAGTTGCCACCAGCATAACAAAAGATGTGTTATGTTGGAATCTATACTGATGACACTTAATATTCAAATCAGATGACACAGATGTTTACTTACACATGTATAAATAGCAGATTTGATCATTATTAGTTTGTAGCTCATTGTAATGTGATTGTGCCATTTTCTCCAATTCCTCCTGAATGTGAGGTGGGGGAAGAGACCTGTTTTCCCCTAGACTTCCTCCTCCTCATCCCTCTGAATCATGTGGATTGCGGGACTGTGAAGAGAGAATCAGTTCACAAATTGCAACACATCCACAGTTGCAGAGTTGAGTTCTTAAAGAAATTCATTTATATAAATAGTATGAGTATCATTAATAAATATGAAATATTATTTAGCATAATACTAATAGGCCAATGGGCTTGAAAAATGAACCATTGACCCTGTAAAAATTGATTCTAACGTGAATGGAGTGGATCATGGAAAAGAGATCCAGCCAACACCATTCATTTTTAAAAATAAAGAGTTTGGGGCTCGTCCATCTGTACCTGACTATGAACTGCGTTTTTATTTACATCAGAAACAACACTCGGGCTTTTTATATTTTTCATAATTTGTTTGACAAGAAGTAGGACAGTAGCTCTTAGCTCTTCATTGGAACATACTCAGTGTTCACATATAACTCATATTAACAAGAAAGAAACTCTCTTACTCATAAACTTTATCACCTAAGAATATCATTGCCTTTTTCTCCCAAGTAACTTTTTTTTAACATTTTCTTTTTCTAAAATGCTTCTTAATTATAGTGGAGTTTGAAAGTGGAATCCTCATGCCAGTATGGAGGATTGTTTAGAACTTCAGAAATCAGTGGGGATACAGTGCTCTATTTTGCAAAAATAGCATTTCATGCCAAACTTTAGTTCCCTCAGAAATTCCCTCACCGGTGTTAGTGGTTGATTCTCAAAAACTAGAGCATGTGCTCAGCCTTGCTGCCAAAAATGGCTCAACGTGGCAGGGATTTGTTCCCATACTCAGGCAGCAGTGGTAACAATGTGTTCTATATGCTTAGCACTCCTTAATAACTTGTGAAGGCAATGGCTTCAGCATTTCTGAAACTAGCTCTGTTTTCGTTTTTCGTAATTTCAGTTTATGAATACTGATGTCAGTAGCTGTCCCATTTGTCTCACTGCTTTGACTGTCTCTGTAAAAGATTTTTTTTTTCCTTTTGGGCTTAAGTACCACCTGAAGAGAGAAGCCTTTTAAGGCCTGGGAGACTGGCCAGTGCCCTTTGTCCCTCTGTTCACCTACTAAAAGGTAGCATTGTTAACCTAATTCAGCAGGGCCCTGACTCCATATAAACACTGTTCAACAGAGCCAGAAAGACTAATTGAATTGTACAATACATCATTTTTTTGCAACAGTTTCAAGTGGATTGTACTTCATTTCCCTGAATGCCATCAGTTTTTTCCTCATTTTAAGATATTTAAATATAACAAATATTTAAACATCATAAATAAAATATTTAAACCCAATTCTGTCTTTTCCCACTGAACTGTGAGCTAGGTAAGGACAGAGCCATGCCTGTTTTATCCTCCACTGACTGCCTAATGCCTGTTACGGTAGCAGGCATGTTCTTTTGTCTGTATGCCTCAAAAATAAGAGTGAGGATTGTTTAACTCTATCACCTTGGATTAACTGTTATTTTCAATCTCATTAAATAGTTAAAGGTTTTGGCTAAAACTACATGCCTCTTTGTGATCTGGATTTGCAGAGACTGTAAGCTTCTCTAACTCTTTAACTCTAACTCTGCAGGATGCCACAGGATCACACAATACAACAGGTACCTCAAAAATAATTGTTTATAAGGGAAAAAAAGACTTCTTTTTTTAAAAATGATGTAATTTTTGCATCCCTATAAGGAACATAAACTTTAATATAAGCTTTACATGTAAGAAAATAATATCGAATTTCATATATATATAAGAAATTTGTATTTTAAATCAACACACAATACCTATACATTTAATTATCATGTGTGCATATTGAGGGGTTTTCCTGTTTGTGCCTGCCTGTTATACTCTTCTCTGTCCCACCATTGTCCACCAAGTGAATTTGTATGTATCTTCTAGACCCAGATCCAGTATCACCTGCTTTGCCTTTCCTGGCTCCTAGCCCTCTGCTGACCACAAGAATTGATTTCTCCCTCCTTTAAAGCTACGAGTGGGCCTCATCCGTAACTTTTTTATAGCGTATGACAAGCTACATGCCACGTGTTACATGCAGTTTTTGTTTTCTTTCTTTCTTTATTTGTTTTAGAGGGCCTTGCTCTGTTGCCCAGGCTGAAGTACAGTGACTCTATCGTAGCTCACTGTACTTTTGATCTCCTGGGCTCAAGTGATCTCAGCCTCCCAAGTAGCTGGGACTACAGGTGTGCACCACCATGCCTGGCTAATTTTTAAAAAAATTTTTTATAGAGACAGTGTCTCACTATGTTTGTTGCCCAGGCTAGTCTTGAACTTCTGGCCTCAAGTAATCCTCCTGCCTCTGCCTCCAAAAAATGCTGGGATTACAGGCATGAGCATGTTTTAAATATTTGTCTCTTATACTAAATAGTGAGCCCCTTCAGTGTAACAACTGTATCATATTTATTAATATCTTCTTAATAAGCTTCTAGCCTAGAGTATGAAACATAGTAGATTGTCAATTTTCTTTTTAATTAAGCAAAGTTTTTTGTTTATTTGTTTTAATGCTGAATTCCAGCCTTGCTCCTAGAGAGGTATTAGTGGAAAGATTTGGAGAAGTTTTACCTTTCATAAATAGAAACTGAGCCCGCTTTCTATATATCACTAGCCAATCCACATCTCGGTATCAGTGAACTGGTATGTAGAGATTCTGAAAAATTACCTACATGTTATTGTATTATTTAAGCTACTCCCTCTATATCTCTGATGCATGGTTTACAATGCACTTTTTATTTCACCTGACGACAGGACATTTTAAAATCAACTTTCATAGTCTTTGTTGTTTAGGACAAGCAGTGGATATAGAGTTGGATGGATATATTGGCCAGAGTCCACCCAAGTTCAGAGTTGTTCTAATAAGAGCAGCGCCTTTGCTAGGTACTGAAGCAGTGTGTTTGAGCCTGTTTTCTATTCAGTCAAATTATTCTGCATATATCATTTTTTTGAGGATATCCTTTTATTCCTTTTGAATTTTGTAATATGTGCACAGGTTACCTACTTTTTAAAAGTGGCTACTTTTTAAAAGTGTTATGGAATATACATGCATATATCATGCACATATGTATATATTTATGTAGTTTTTAAATCAGTGTTGCTGTTAAGAGAGTCTTAATGATTTCCTTTTTTTCTTTTTCTTTTTGAAATAATTAAGATACACAGGAAATTGCATAGACAGTACAGAGAGGTTCTATTTATCTTTCACCCAGTTTCCTTCATTGGTTGCATCTTAAGTAACTATAGTACAATATATGTGTTTAAAAAAATAGGAAATTGACATTGGTATCAATATAATGAGTCAGTATAGTCTGTGTCACTGATTGAATTTCTAGAGGAAAGTGAAGCCAAAATTTATATTTAGTTCAACTATGGGCTTTTTCATTTGGCTGTGTTCAGAAAATAATAACTTTACTGTGATATTTAAGCTACGATTCCTAGCATGAGCAGGCATGGAAAGCTGGATGGCTCACCGGAACTGATTGACGAAGCTTGTCTCGTAGGTGTCTAAGCAGGCCAAAGAGTTTCTGGAGTACGTGTACGAAGAGCCCCTGATCGACATCCAGCAGGAGAACCCCATGCTGTACCACCACGCCGAGCCGCTGGCCGCGGTGGTGCGGCTGCGGCAGCGGCTGAAATCGCTGCGAGCCTATTTGTTCAGCTGCCGGGCAGCGGTGGCGGAGGATCTGCGCCGCAGGTAAGAGTCATAAAAGTCTGACGGCTCTGGTTTGTTTTTCTTTCCCGCCCTGGGAGGGTGGTTAGATGATCTCCAAGGGCCTTTCCAACACTGGTCGCCTCTAATTCTCCGACTCTCCCTCTGCGTCTTCGGGCTCATCTTTGACTATTTCCTTTAAGGTCTTCTCTTTGGTTGAACCAAGCAAAATGAAAATAAGGTCTCAGTGTATCTGAAGGCTTTTAACTGTCCATTGAGTGCCCAGGAAGGTGAAGATTTCTCTTACCAATATGTTAATTTGAGATAATAATCATGAGAGTGTCTTCATTGGTCACTTATGCAGTGTTTTATGCTTTTCCCAATTTCAATTCCTGTTTATCATCAGGAAAAATAAGCATAACTGAAAAGCATATTTCATAACTAAAAAACATTTTCAATGGGAAATAAGTAGGTCGTCATTCAAATCTTACATTCCATACAGAAACAAATACCCAAACTTGCTAAGAGATGCAGGAAGTAGAGCTGGAATTAAAATAGGCTCAGGATTATGCCTTTTCATCTTAGAGTTGGTGCAGGCTGCTTTCCCATAGCTTAGTTAGCTCATAGTTCACAGAACATACAAGTCCAAACCAGACTCAGATCTTCAAAATAAAATTAAAGTTAAAATGTGCCTGCTCTCATAAAATTCCTTCTTTTCCAGTTAGATTTTATGGGCATTTAAAGTCTTACATTGGCATATACGAACTAGCTTATACTTGAAATGATTGTTGATGGCATTCATAAATCCCTAAAAATACCTTTTGATTTTTTTGTTTTAATAGAAATGACCGACAGTATACATTAGTCATGTTAAATGTTTTTGGAGGTAAGCCTACCTGCATAAGAACCTTTGGAAAGTATTAAAGTGATGGAGTTTGCAATTTGAGATCCAATTAGATCCAACGACACTGACATAACCCCAGGCATCTAAAGAAGACATTTTTAAAAGAACCAAATGTAGATAGTGAGGGGTACATAATATCTAGACAGGCTCTCATAAAATAATAATGAAAAGGCAGCTGCCATAAAGTAAAATACTTCTCAGTGGTATTCATTCTATTACCTAGTTGTTTTTCAGAAAGCCCCAGAAAGCGGTCAGGATTTATTAAGTCTTAGCAGATCTTAATTTTAAAAGATCAGGCTCTACCTTGGAAGGCAATAGAATTATATGTCTCAAACTAATTTACCAACTAAACTAGATATAAGATTTTTGATGTTCAAAGTATGTTTGTTCTATTCTTTTCAGTACCTTTTGGCTCTGCTTAGAGCTTGTTTTTCTTGTGCCTATATTTTTAGATGATATTAAAATGTATACATGGGCATTATGTTAGATACGTTTGTGGCATAATGTTGTGCTTTGGTTAAAATATGCCAAATCAGGGCACACATTTAGAAATTAAATAGGAGGTCTTCTCCTCATATGGGTGACTAAGAATCCCTACTCTATTCTAGCAGTCTGGTGGTTTACCACCATGTACTGTGCCTTATGGCCAGACCACCAGGAAAAAAAAAAAAAAAAAATGGAAGGTCTCAAAAGAAGGCACTCTCAAAGCTATGAGAACGAAGACAACAGTCTTTTTTTTTACTTTCCCTTCATTTTTCTTTCCTGAACTTGTTCATGACTATTATATAATGCAATGCCTGGCACAAAGTAGTGTTTACTAAGTATTGAATGGCTAGATGGAGGGAGATAAGGAAGGAGGGTAGGATGGATGTCATTAGGTATCACTTTAGACCACTGAGCAACAGCTAGCAGCCCAATTTGGGGGAAGGAGTAGTCTTCAAATTCTTTTTCTTACTTCCCTGTCATTTAGCATAGTGTCCAATCCATTTAAAACCCTCAAAAATAGTGGTTGAATGAATACACAAATGAATGAAAGAGCAATCACATCAGTCAAAAAAATTTAGTTGATTCTGTTTCTGAGATAGTTCTCAAATCTTTCCTTTTCGCTTTCAATGCACCACCCTGGTTGAGAATCTCAAGACTATCGCCATATCCTTCTAACTAGTCTATCTAACATTAGTTTCTTCCCTCTCCAATCCAACTCTTGTATTAGATAAATTATTAGAGTACAAGTATGGAATTCAAGATCTGCCCAAATCTAGCCCAGTATATTGTTCTACTCTCTCAAATATCCTGCGCTTCAAACAAAATTATTAACTCTTCCCTCGATGTTTTCTGTTGCAGGAATTAAATATTTGTATAACTGAAGTGTTTAAAATAGTGTGTGTACATAGTAAGCATTCAATAAATGCTGTTATTGTTATTAATGCTTTCTTATCCTAGACTATTCTTATATCTGGCTTTAAAATTTTTAGATAGAATGTTCCACTTAAAAGTCAACCCTTGATGTCCTCTCTGCTAGAATTAATCCCTTTTTCCTGCTACAATGTCAGGAGAAGAGTGAGCAAGGGGAATGGGTTGGAAACCTTGCTGGGCCAAGGTCTGCAGTTCCTAGGTATACAATGCATACCATGTGATTGTTTCACAAAATGGGTGGAACAGAATGTCCCTAAGAGCAAACAATGCGACATTGATTCCTCCCGAACCTTAGAGGAGGCACATTGATTGCTTTTTCAATTTTGTTATTTTAGATTTTCTATACTTATATACTATTAAAATAATATTTGAGATTACCATTTGTTTCCAACTTGGGATAGAGAAAAGTATACCAGTAATAAGCAGTACTTTTACAGCTTTTGGAGGGGGCTAGGTAAAAAGGGGGCTGGTCTTACTGTATTATTTCAAATCTTTTTGATTTATTTTGAAATATAACTATTTAGTGAAATAATCTGTAAGTTATTTTCTGGGGAGTCCATACTTCCTGCAACCAGGTCACATTTAATATCAACTCTGCCTTTTTCAGTGTCTACGAAAATAACTATAAATACAAAGAAGAACCATTGCCCACCTAATATGTTGAAATTCCTGTTACTTTTATATGAAATCTGGCTTTTTAAAAATAAAGTTAGCCAACAATACCTTTCGAGATAAATTTATCCAAAATCAATATTTAAGGTTCCCTTTGTTTTACCTGAGGATATGACATCAAAAGTGGGGAAGGTTTAAACAGTGGGGGGAACATGCTGGACACAACTTATCCCTAATCTTACATATCCTTGATAGAAATTGTTAATAAAAGAGGGAGGAGTTGATGGGCAATGAGGGAACAAAAAAACGCGAGAGAATCCAGTTTTTATCTAGTCGTAAAAGGCACTCTCCCTGCCTGGTTTTACCTCAGTACACGAGTGGCCATTAATCTCCAGCAAGTAGGCCCAACATGCTGAAGACCTGTCAGCACCATATAAACAGAATAAAGCAAACTGTTAATACTGCTGTCGTGAGAAAACTGAAAACAGACTGATTAATCGTATTGGCGCTCGACCGCCAGGGAGCCAACTTTGGCTGTCGCCTTATTAGGGAAGTCACAGTTTGCTTTTAGGCCTTTCATTATGATGACTGTCCGGTTTTCATCCTCACTGTTTTTGTTATTGTTGTTAAATGAACGCCTTGTTCTTGAACCCATACTGCAAATCTTGACTGGCAGGGGTGATTAGTTTAGAAAAAGTCAGTGTCCTCCCTGAAGCCTAAAATGTTTACAGTGCTGACAATTCACTGTTTCTGAGGACTCCCAGATGGCAGCCCTGCTGAATGAGTTCAAGGCCTAGTTAACTTTTCATGAGAAGAATTATTTACAGTGTCCACACGTGAAGGTGCATGAAGAACTCTGTGGAAAATCTTGGCACACATGGCAATGTCAGAACATGTCTGGCTGAGCAGCCATTAGGGTAGTCTTTGGGAGGGCAGTAAGAAGAGCTGGAAAGGGCCTCAGCCCTCTGCATCCTGCTGAACACAGGAACAGTAGGATATGTGTAAAACAGAGGTCACAAACAGACACCTCAAGGCCACATTTGGCCAGTAGACATGTTTTGTTTGGCCTTACAGGGATGGCCCCCACCAGGTTTTGAAATTGTGAAATAGTTGCTAATGTTTAAATAATCAGGAGTTTTCATGCACACACAAAATGAAGCTTTCTGATAACACGGGGCTTCATTCTTGTGTAGTAGCAATCAGCTTTAGATGCTTAACTCTCCACTGCGTCATAGCCTCTACTGCTCCTGTTTGTCTCCCCAATCCTAATGTCATTTGGTATGTAACACATTGCTGCCCTGTCTTTCTTACCCATTTGATTTATTTATAGTGGTGCCTGAGTCTATAGGCACTTGAAGTTTTGACCCCAGCTATTTGTAATTCAATATTAAGAATAGAGTTTGCTGATGTCTCAGATGCCAAATCCATAACTCTTATTTCGGTTGGGAGGTCCATCCCAAAAGGTGGCAAAATCGTAGATGTGGTTCTCTTAAAAGACAAACAGTAGCTTATAGAACTAGAAGAAATCACACCAGGTCAACTTTGAAGTTCCTCCGAAGACAGGTTAGGGTACCCTAGGGCTTGGGCTGGGCCATCGCCACATGCTTTGCAGGCAGCTGTAGTACATTGACGTGGGGGTTTATTACCTGCAGTGATTCCTGGTCACCACACAGCTAAGGATTAGAGCTGGGTTACCAAGTCCAGGTGGGGCAAACTGAGAAAAAGGAATAAAGTAGAGGCACCAATGGAAACGGTTTGTATAGGCTCTGAAGTTAGACTGCCTGAGCTCAGTGCTCACTTTTACTTCTGATGGCCTTCAGAGCCAGTTTTCTCACCTGGAAACAGGAATAATAATAATACGACCTCATAGCAAAAGTCTGAGGACTAAGAAAGTTAATGCCTGGAACAGATTAAGTGCTCAGTAAATGTTGGCTGCCGTGACTTTCCTTATAGCAGATCCTAATTCAGGAGGAGCCACGAGGTGAGCGTGCGGGAAGAGGAAAAGGAAGAGTGAGCCTGGAAGCACCCATGAGCCTGGGTTCAGGCTTCACCACGACTCTCTGCAGAGTGAGCAGCATCAGCAGGAGTTATGAGATGTGGCCTCTGGCCCACCAGCGGTGATTCAGCGGGGTCCTTCAGACTGTGCCTGTAATCCCCCCTCAACATACTTAATTAATGTCTCACTCTCCAGTTTTCTTCACTGTCCTGTCACTTAAAAACAAACAAACAAACAAACACCTTCTCCTGCTTGTGCTATCACCTAAGCTTACATCTTCAGGCATTTCCTTTTACTGCCAAAATTCTCAGAGACGTCTCCATTTTGTCTTGCCCACTCACTTCTCACCTGGGCTCTTGCAGCCTGACTCAGGCCTGCACTTTGCCGACACCCTGACTCCCTGAGGCCCATGTTTCTTTGATCTCCTGGGCATCGGTGGCTGCCGTTTCCCATAGGCCTCTCTTCTCCCTGCCTTTCTTTGCACTCATCCCGTCCGGGTCTCCCCCTCCTCTACGTGTGGGGAGATGTGTGGGCCCCCGCATCTTCCTCCAGCTCCCTGACACTCGGAGTGCCCAGCCCCCAGCTGTCTTTCTGTAGGTTCCCTCAGCGCTGATAGATAGGAGGGGCGGGTAAGCTCTAGTGTTCTGTAGCACTGTGCAGTGTCTATAGTTAACAATAATTTATCGTATATTTTCAAGTAGCTAAAAGAGCAGATTTTTAATATTCCCAACACAAAGAAATCATTAATGTTTGAGGTGATAGGTATGCTCATTACACATTTGATAATTACACATGGTATACATGTCTTGAAATATCATACTGTACCCCATAATATGTATAATTATTACATGTCAATTAAAAATAATACTTTTTAAAAAAGAAGATAAAGAACTGTGACTCTGAGATGCTATGTGACTTGCCCACGGTGACAAAGCTGGTAAGCAGCAGCGTCTACACTAGAACCAGGTTTTCTGCTGCTTAGATCACGCTGCGTCCCCAGCACATTTGCTGTTGGTGATTCCACAGGAACCACTTTTAATTCTCCTGAAGCTCTCACTGAGGTCATCTAGAAGACTGTGAAGGAAGGCAGGGAGGTGGCAGACAGTGGTGTCCCTTGAGTGAGGAGGCAGGATTGCCAACTGGCGAACTCAGTCAGCTGTGGAGAACCAGGCATGACAATTGGCATAGTGCCAGCAAGGACATTTGCTGTCAGTCAGCATTTGCCAGACCCTTCCATGTCTCAGACCTGTAAACTTAAAGCAAAAATGCGGAGAGACCTATAGCGTTGCCTTATATTTGTCTTTAGCCAAAACAGAAATAAAAATAAACGTAATATGACCATCTATTCCTTACCATCATTTCACATAAGGACATAGAAACACTCAAAAAAGAAAAGACAAACTGCCTCAGAAATCAGATAGCTTCAGAAATCAAACAGTTTTTTTAAATCAAGTAGATTTAAAAATCATTCCAATGGTTTTTTTTTCCTTATTTCACCTTGGGCTACTGAAAACATCACCAGCTGTTTGGACTAGCTTTTCAGAAACCCCAATTTAAGTCATATTTTCTCTTTTGAGTGTTGAAGTGAAATCCAGGCTAGGGAAATTTATGTGGATGCTTCAGTATTTCCCATTCTCTGTGATCAAAAATGTGATTTGGGGGCTTGGGGTGCCTGGTAAATCCAACATTTCCATTCTGATATAAATTTAAAACTAGTGTCTCTCCAACACTAGATGAAGGCAATAGGCAATATTAAGCCTATTTTCCCAGTTGCTTAGAGCAGAATTGTGTCAGTTCTCAGGGAACATTTGGTCCTACATGTTTGTCAAGTTTAGATCTTGGCTTAGACCATTCCAAGCAATTTAATGGCTTGACTTGGGAGTCTTAAAAGAATACCAGAACCACCTTTTCCACTCTCTTGGTCTCACATTTTATTTGAAATTATGATTATATCCAGCAGGAGTTCCTACTGAAATACCAGCTTTACTGAGTAGTAAGAGATTTCCATCTTCAAGATTCCCATTTTTATGAATACTATTTATTCTGGTGAGTACCAGAAAAAGAGTGTGTGTGTGTGTGTGTGTGTGTGTGTGTGTGTGTGTGTGTGGTGTCAGACTCTCATTGCTTCCTCTTCCTTCAAGCAAACTTTAGCAGCTTGCTCAGCTCTTAGACCGGTCCCCATAAATGTCACTTGATTTACCAAGACTCTCTTCTTACTTCTTCCATTGGTACATGAGAAAAACAGTCTTTCAGTTCACTGGAGTTGAGGCTAAGTCCAAAGATTTAAATGTCCTTTGAGCATCTAATAACATTCCAAACTTAATATGTCCAAAACTGAGCTGCACCTGACACCTTGGCCCCCCTCTCCCATTGCAAAGTGCTCCTCCTGCAGTCTTTCCCATCTGGCTCAGTGGCATCTCCAACCATCCAGTTATTCAGGCCAAACACCTTTCTTGCCACGTCTGATCCATCAGCAAAACCTGTCAGCTTCAGCTTCAAAATATATCCACTTGTCACCACTTTCACTGCTACCGCTTGGGCACAAGACACCACCAACTTTCACCTGGATTATTGCAGTACCTGATCTCTTGCTCCACCCTTGGCCCCCTTAAGTCTGTTCTTAAGATTATAGCTAGAGTTAATGTATAAATGAGATGATGTCACTCCTGGCCCAAACTAGTAGCTTCACCTCTCACTCCAAGTCAAAGCCAAGGCTGTACACCATCTTGGCCACTGTTACCTCCACGACTTTCCCACCATTCACTCTGTTCCAGGCATACTGGCCTTTCTGTTGGTCCTTGGCAACTCCAAGCAGGCTCCTACCTGAGTTTCCATGTTTGCTATTCCTTTCCCCAGATAACTGCAGAGCTTGCTTCCTAACCTACTTCAGGTCTGTGTGCAACAGTCGTTTTAATGAAGCATCTTTGACCACTGTATTTTAAATTGCAGCCAGTGTCCATCTGCCTCCCCACCAGCACACACACCTCCCGTCTTCTTTCCTTGCTTCTTCCCATATAACACGGTATTTTGATTTTTCTGCCTCCCTCTCTTAGGCTATCATGTATGAATATGGAGGTTGTGCTTTGCTCAACCTATGCAACCATATGCAGTGGCTCTGCTGTCTCCACTAGATGTAAGCACAAAAGGTTATGCTTTTTATCTGTTTTGCTTACTGCTGTGTCTCCAGGGCCTCGAGCCACACCTGACATAGAGTAGGGGCTAATAAATACCTATTCAATAAATTAATTAAATGAATGTAGTACTATTACCAAGATTCTGCCCAATTTGGCCAAATTTATTTTTTCCTTATTATGAAAGGATACTGTTCATCATAGAAAACAAAAATTAAAAAGCTACCCATTATCCTACCACTTTGATACATATCTTCCCAGACTTTCTCCTCTGCAGATCATTTTTCCCCTATTAAAATGGTTTTATATTATACATACTATTTAATTTTTAATTATTATGGGTACATAATTATATATATTTATAGGGTACATCTCATGTTTTGGTACAGGCATATAATGTATAATAATTAAATCAGGGTAATTGGGTATCATCACCTTAAGCATTTATTATTTCTTTGTGTTCCACTCTTTTAGTTATTTTAGAGTATACCATAACTCACTGTTGACTATAGTCACTTTGTTGTGCTATCAGATATTGTTCATTCTATCTAACTGTATTTTTATACCTGTTAACCGTCTCCACTTTATTCCTGCCACTCACTACCCTTCCCAGCCTCTAGTAACTATCATTCTTGTATGTACTAGGGGGGTTTTTTGGTTTTTTTATTTTTTTTGAGACAGAGTCTCGCTCTGTTGGCCAGGCTAGAGTGCCATGGTGTCAGCCTAGCTCACAGCAGCAACCTCAAACTCTTGGGCTCAGGAGATCCTCCTGCCTCAGCCTCCTGAGCAGCTGGGACTATAGGCGCAGGCCACCATTTCTGTTTTTAGTTGCCCAGCTAATTTTTTCTATTTTTAGTAGAGACGGGCTCTCGCTCTTGCTCAGGCTGGTCTTGAACTCCAGACCTCAAGCAATCCTCCCGCCTCAGCCTTCCAGAGTGCTAGGCTTGCAGGCATGAGCCACCTCGCCTGGCCTCTTGTACATTTGTACTATTTTTAACTGAGTCATTTCACTTAATATATTGTGAATATCTTTGTGTATGTGTGTGTGAATATATTTTTATACCAGTTAGTATTTGTCTAAAGGATCATGACTCACTGAGTGAAAATGGTATTTTGATGTATGAACATACCTATGTATCATTGATCTTGGAAAAAGTAAATGGAGATTATTATTCAGTGTACTCAACAAAAGATTGCATGAGCAATCTAATAATAAATGAGCTGGTAGAATCACTTCATACTAACACCTCTTCTCCCCTCACCGACCTCCAAAAAGTCAGATGTGTTGGGTGGAAGGATTATCTGATACAGAGAGAAAAGATTGCATGCTACTGTGAATCAAATACACTTAATTTAGGAGGCCAGTTTATTAAGAACATATCTCTTAGAGCAGCCTAATTCTTTTTTTCTTTTTTGGAGACAGAGTCTCACTCTGTTGCCCGGGCAAGAGTGCTGTGGCATCAGCCTAGCTCACAGCAACCTCAAACTCCTGGGCTCAAGCGGTCCTACTGCCTCAGCCTCCTGAGTAGCTGGGACTACAGGCATGCGCCACTATGCCTGGCTAATTTTTGTATATATATATTTATATTTATAATTTTTTAGTTGTCCAGCTAATTTTCTTTCTATTTTTTAGTAGAGACAGGGTCTCGCTCTTGCTCAGGCTGGTCTTGAACTCCTGAGCTCAAACGATCCTCCCGCCTTGGCCTCCCAGAGTGCTAGGATTACAGACATGAGCCACCACGCTGGCTTCTTTTTTTCTAAGTTTCCGTACACAGCATTGAACAGCAGACTAATTCTTAACACACAATCTACACAGGCTGGAACTGGACATAAGGAATATCTTATTCGTAAAATCTGAGCTCTAAATGTGCAAAGCCTGGTCAATATTGAATTTTAGAAGAATGGGTCCACTTTAGCAATAATGCTAGTGCTAAATTAGTCTCATTGAAGACTAGTAATTATTAGCTCTTCAAATGTGTCAGTAACACTTCTTGTCGTAAATGAATACAACTCTTTTTTTTTTTTTTTTTTTTTTTGAGGCAGAGTCTCACTCTGTTGCCCGGGCTAGAGTGAGTGCCATGGCGTCAGCCTAGCTCACAGCAACCTCAAACTCCTGGGCTCAAGCGATCCTCCTGCCTCAGCCTCCCAAGCAGCTGGGACTACAGGCGTGCTCCACCATGCCCGGCTAATTTTTTCTATATATTTTTAGCTATCCAAATAACTTCTTTCT